>PVKZ01005857.1:17500-45052 GCA_004027375.1 Macroglossus sobrinus | reverse complement strand
TAACAACACAAATTTTTATGTTACAGTTCTGAAAGTCAGATATCTGACACAATTTTCACTGGGCTAAAATGAAGGTGCCCACAAGTCTTTGTTCCTTTCTGGAGGCTGTCAGGGAGAATCCATTTTTTAAAAATTTTTTCAACTTCTGAAGGTTGCTCACATTTTTTGGCTCATTGTCCCCTGCTTTCATCTCCAGAGAAAGAGCCACATTACATCTCTACGATCTTTATTCCATAGGCACATATCCTTCCCTGCACTGCAGGAAAGATTTCTGATTTCTAAAGACCCATGGGATTTGATTGGGGCCACCCAGATAATCCAGAATAATCTCCCCATCTCCAGACTACTAACCTAATCACATCCTCAACATCTCCTGTCATGTAAGATAACAGATTACAGGTTCTAGGTATTAGACAGGGACATCACTGTTTCTGTTGGTATGAAATTCTCAAGAACCTTCTAGATCTCCTGTGTATGTCATGGGGATTTTCTCTATTAAACAAGAGGTTCCTCCACAGATCTTTGCTATATAATCACATATTTACTTTGGGCTCTGGCTGAGGTGGTTGAGGGAATCTGTGAGTCACATACTTCATCTCATCAAAGAATCTTGTATGTAATTCAATACTCTGAACTTTTGCTACTTCCCGGGCTTTTGCAAAAAGTTGTATAACCACACTCTTGGTCATTCTACAGAACACACTTTCCTGCCAGTAAATCTCATAATTTTAGTGACTTTTGCAACCTGAGTTCATTAAGCTAAGAATAATCCAAGTTATCAAGTTCTGATTCCCTTTGGTTTAGTAGTTTTTCCCTCAAATTACCTCTTCCACTCATGTTTTACTGTAAGCAGCAGAAAGAAACCAGCTGCACCTTCATCACTTGCTTAGAAGTCTCCTTAGTGTATATCCAGAAAGTTCTGCTTCCCACTATTGGCAGGACAGAATTTTGCTAAGCTTTCTGTCACTGTATAATAAGGATCCTCCTCCTCCAATTTCCAAAAACAAGTTTCTTATATCCTTCTGAGCCTTGACAACTCACACCTCAACCGCCATATTCCTACACATTTGTGCTGTTCAGGATGATTTATATACTTTCTGAGATAATATAGGTTTTTCTCTCCCATGTTCTTATTTCTTTGAGTCCTCACTAGCAGCCTTTTTTTTTTTTTTGAGGTAAACTTTTTTATTCTTAGAAAACAATAACAGCAAAACTTTGATCTTACATCATTAAAGTCATCTTTGGTCTTTACTTACATTAGGTTTTTGTTTGTTTGTTTGTTTGTTTACTAATTTAAACAACTTTACTGTCTGGGTCAGATAAATTCACCTGATAATAAGAAATATAATTCATTAAGAAGATAAAGAACAGAATGACCACTACTTCCCAACTTCCTTCAAGCACATGAGATTTATATTATTACTGGTAATTTCAAATTCAAGAGATTAGAAAATTCAATGAGATAATGTAAAGACAATATAATATAGTGATTAAAAGTATTAACTTTGAAAGCAGACTGCCTTGATTCATTTCTGACTTTTTAAATTAAATTTATTGGGGTGACATTGATTAATAAAATCACATAGATTTCAAGAATACAGTTTAATCATATTAAATAAAATCATCTGTATATTGCATTGTGTGTTCAGCACCCAAAGTTAAATTACCTTCTGTTACCATATATTTGACCCCCTTTACCCTCATCTACCTCCCCATACCCAATGACAGATTTTAGCATCCACATTTCTATTCACAAACTGCTCGAGGCAATCTAGTTTTTTCTATTATTCTACTTAAAATTATTTCAGCCTCTGTCCACTGTTCAAAGCCCCTGCCTCTTGTTTTTAGAAATATGTTATATCCATAACCACTTCCTAGAAAAAGTCTGTATTATTCCTACATTGCTTCCATAACAATTGACTACAAACTTAGTGGTTTAAAACAACACAAATTTATTATGCTACAGTTAATGTCAGAATTCTGACATGGGTCTCATTAGGCTAAAATCAAGTTTTTACTAGACCTTCATTCCTTTCTGGAGACTGAAGAGGACACTATTTACTTGATTTTTCTGATTCTAAAGGTCACCTGTATTCCCTATTTCCTTTCTCCATCTTCAGAATCAGCAATATTGCATCTCTCTGATCATTCTTCCATAGTCACTTCTCCCTTTTCCCACAGCCAGGGAATGTTCTTCACTTTTCAAGTATACTCCATACTGGACCCATCTGGAGATCCAAGATAACCTCGCCCATCTCAAGGCCCCTAGTTTATTCACATCTGTAAAGTCCACTTGCCGTGTGCGATAAGAGATCACAGGCCCCAGGGATTAGCATATAGACATCTTTGAGGGGCCATCATTCTTCCTACCACAGTATTATAAACAACAATAATGTTGAAATGGTGGCATTAAACTCATTTCTAACATCAAAAGCAAGTAAAATCTTATTCTTACTTCTTTTTTTGGTGCGTTTTCCTAAGGTGGCGTTGTTTCCAAGATCCACAATTTCTAAGAAATAGCAATGGAGGTGAGAAAACAAATGAATAAATAAAATGCATAAATATTAGGATTTTAATGTTAGTGAGAGACAGCAGGTATTAAGATAGATACTATTATTCGCTATTTTTTCTACAATAGCAATATATAATTACCCTCATGTAGTCAAGAGGACCCATCCTGTTAAATATGAGTCCATCTTCAGAGCCAGCAATTCTACATCTCTCTGACCTTTTGTCCACAGGGATTTCTCCCTCTCTCCACAGCTTGGAAAGGTTCTTTACTTTTTAAGGCCTATGGGAGTCTATTGGGCCCACCCAGGTGATCCAAGATAATCTTTCCCATCTCAAGGCCCCTTGTTGAATTTTATCTGTAAAGTCTCTTTTCCCACGTAAGATAACATATTACAAGTCCCAGGGATTAGGACATGGTCATCTTCAAGGCGCTATCATTCTGCCTACCACATTATTATAAACAATAATTAGGATGAAATTCGAGCATTAAAAAACTCATTTCTCACATCAAAAGCAAGTAAAATCGTATCAATTCTTACTTTTCTTCCCTTTCAGTTTTCCTAATATAGACTTCTTCCCAGGATTCGCGGTACCTAAAAAATAACAAGTGTTGGTGAGAAAACAGAAATGAATTTAAGAAGTTACACATTTTAGGATGATTCAAACTGTAGAAGCCTTGAGTTTAATAAAGATGTTTGAATATTGTTTCTCTCTTTCTTCTGAAAGAACTAAAACCCTACTGAGTTGACAAGTAGGAGTCCAGGGTGAGCTCTGGGTCTTCCTTTATTTCTCAACAGCACTTTGAAAAACTCTCTTAAAACCCTTTGTACTGCAGCTTACTCAAGGATAGGAGCACATATCTTATCTGTTTAGACCTTAAAATTTTTGTGAGATGTCAGAGCCCTCTCAGCTGGGTCCTCAGTGACCATATAGAACAGCAGAATTATTTAATTTTTTTATTTGTGTGAAAAACGAACTTGTGTTGCACTTGTACCATTGAACTTTGATAGCAATTAGCCCAGCCCACCTAATGCAAAATGTATAATGCGTGTCATCTAAAACCTCAACAAATTATTTTTTTTATTTTAATAAGAAAACAAAAAATGTTTAAATAAAGTTTGTAGCAAAGAAAGACATTTTTTCTTTACATCAACAATGTTTAATTGTTCTTACATCTTTTCTATGCCTTGCCTGTCCCCTAAATAGATTTGCTTTCAATGTCCATAGGATTTGGAAGTAAAGGAAAACACAGCCAGTAATCTATAACTAAAAGAGTTAAATCTTATGCTTCCTCACACTGTAGAAGATTTGGAACATGAAGATGTGATGATGACTCTTTCTTACTCTACCAAATGGAGTAAAGACCTACAATCACTTAGCCTATATGCAAAATCAAAAAAGTATTAAAAAGCAACATTTTTTTTTCATAGGTTTGCAGCCAACTAATTTGGACTTGAATCTGGACTTGAGTTGCTACAAGTTTGCATAAAATTCTTTATCACACTTGCAAATTATCACAATTTGCTGCAGAAACATTAATATAGTATATTTGAGAGTGGGGTTCTTCCCTATACCTTGTTGGGGTGTTTTGTAACGTATAGGATATAATCCAAAGTGTCTTTCTAAAACAATAAAATTGTATTACATTACATTTGATCTCAGAGGGTTTGAATAAAGAATTATAGATGTTTGCTAGGAGTCTGGGCTGTTAATTCTGCCTCTTCTGGTAAATTTCCATGAGTAATATGTAAAAGATTCTTAAACATTTTGGTAGGGGAGTTTTGCCATATATGGAATGGGGGAACAACGATTATCTGGCTACCTTTTAGGTTGTCTTTAAGGTATCTTTTGTGCACAGATATTTTCAAATATCATTATAAGGCTGGTAGCATGTTAAGGGTCATCTGTGAAAAGTTATAAATTAAATATGATGGTGATAACCAGAAGTTTTTTCTTCTGTCAGCAGGACCAGAGGTTATTGAGTTTTAAACAAGTTTGTGACAAAAACGAACAAGTCGCTGACTGTCCCATTTCTCTGCTCTCTGCAAAATGGGTGGTAAGTAAGGGTGGATGTCACTATATAGTCCAATACTTTGGGGGGTAATGAGTCTGAGAACGTGTAGTAAGGTGGCACTGCCATTCAACTAGAGCTGCCTCATGAAGCCTGAGTTCATGATGATTTCTTTCTTTGCAGTTTTCAAAATGGTCACATGGGATGGATGCAGAGAATGGCACCTGGGCTGTGGTGTGTGCTCAGAAATACAGGAGCCCTGAACTCAGACTCCAGATGTCCTGGGGCCCAGAGATAATGGTCCTTACCCTTTTCACCAGGACCACTTCTCAGTTCAGAGCTCAAGGCTCTGGGGTGCTCATTTTTCACACTGGACTTTGAAGAGTCTCCACGTTTTCTTACTGCAGAAGGAACAAATGTCCCTTGAAAGTCTCAGTGTATGACAAAGGAATCAACAGAGGGAAAACTTGGGAAGCTCTGAAAAACTAGGGCAAGACCTTCCCTCCCTCAGACTTCCATGATCTGCTACTTGTATTCACGTGACTATAAGTCAGTATTTTGTCTCTCCTGTCTCCTGAGCCTAGGGCTAAGATATTTCATGCTCAGTAGGCATCTCTGCTTTGTCTTCTCCCACTGACTTGCACTAGATTATATTTTTGTCTTTTACATGAAGCTTTATTTTTGTTGTTTTGGTGTCTGTAATTGTATTATTAGCTCTGTTTCACTCCCTAGGCAGTACTTAAACCTAGTATTAAAGAAGGCAGAGCTCTCACTTGGCTGCGTCCCAGAATGACTAGTGAACTAGAACCGCCCCCTCCCCTTTCTAAAACTCTTTGGAATTTTTACTTGAGAAAAAACTGAAAATTCTATTGTGTTTGAATCATTGACTTCTTTGAGTTTATTTGTTACAACTATTAGCCTAACTAATACAAAAGTTAAAATATGTACCATCTTAATTTAAAACATTTGTATTTTACTTTGAAGGATATAGCAAAGAATTAGAATGAATCTTTTGTAGAAAACATTGTTCACCTGTAACCATGAAGCATGCTTATTTGCTCTTACCTGTTTTAGAAAGTTTTTTCCGAGATGTAAGTGATTTCGTCAAATCTATGGGCTCTACAAAGTAAAAGGGAGAAAACAGGTATTTGTTCATAGCAGTCTTACATATGCTACGACAACTCACAAGGCTGATGTGCTTGCGATGATAACAATGCTTTGAGCATCATTTCCCTCTCCTCCCAGTTCTTGTGCCCAGGGTCATAGTGCTGAGTTCCTGCCAGCTCTCCTTTTTTACCCTTTATGTGAATTTGTAAATGACCCTTAAACATTACTAGCTTCAGTTTCATCATCTATAAGGGTAAGAGGTATAACAAATTTGTGGGTAAGAGGAAGACTGGATAACCTAGTTATCCAATCTTCTCGCGAAGGTTTTTGTGAAAGCAAAATAAACTTTTATTCAAAAAAACCTTGTGAAAAATCACGATGTAAGCCAATAGTTTAACTATAATTTAGGTTTGAGAGTAGTTGGTCTAAAGCCATTTTTTCCATCAATAATTAAATAGTGGCACAAATTATTCTTTGAAGATTTTTTGAGTTTGGTACTAATGACAATATTACCAACAAATAGTGTGGAATGCAGTAATTACTGTGCTCTATAGACTATGAAGTGTGTTTGTAGACACTAAGTACTTTAATTCAACTCTTTAGCATAACTAGATATGATAGTGTATAGTAAAAAAAGACTGTCATTTTACTAGCATGTCATTGCTACATTTTCTATATATCAATTGTTTTGGCTCATTCATTTAAATTACAATTTATAATGCCTTCTTGCCCCCTTCCATTTCCCAATTTGGTCAAAGAAGTTAAATGCTGAAAATGGTGACCTAGAAGTAATCAAACTCAAAGCATATGGAGAAAGTCAGAATAAAATTCACCAGGAGAACAGGCTCTGCATTTAGACTCTGGATATTTGCCGCCCAGGAATGCAATCTTTATATTCTTACCTGATACAGTCTGGGGGTTTGAGCAGGAGGCTACTTGGGTCTCCGTCTTGCTTGATTCTAAAAATTAAAAGTTATTGATTATGGTACAAGAAATGGAATTCTTTAGGTGCCTTAGTGTGTGATCAAGAAACCAATTCAGCAGGAAATTCCCTAATAGAACTTGAAAAAATCTTGAAAACTCATGCAAATCACAGCCTGCATCCAGGCCACCCTGGTATGCCATTCTAAGTCACCTGCCTTATAGGTTAGTGATGCTCCATTCCCTTTCCCCAGAGCAGGGACAATTCACTGGCAGGGGGATGGTCTGTTCTGTTCAGACCTTACCTTCTTACACTTCTCTCTTACCCTTCCTAGTGTTATTTCACATTTCATCTTCTTTCTTGTGTGCGGAAACCTTGGGAATGTTATGTTGAAGAAAGTGATTCTCCTCTCCCCCCCTGCCAACCTTGAACTGTTTGCAAGGCTGAGAAATAATCTTCTCTTGCATCTGAGCCATAAATCTATTTTGGGACCACCATTTAGAGCAGTTTGTCTACACTAAGACATGTTAGAATGTGCATTCTCTATAATCAGGGGGATTGGTTGATAAACTATATACATGTCTAACCAATGTACTTTATACTTGAAACTAATAATAAAATAAAATTTTTAAAATTACAATTAAATTTTAAAAAGAATGTACACTCTAAAAAATAAGCAAATTTATTTTTATAGTGATAGTTTTAGTGAGCAATTGAATGACTATCTTATTTAAAATACTGATCCTTTGTAACATCAAGACCAGATAACACTTTTTTCTTTGTTCTTAGATCTTATCCTAGAGTATTTCCATAAATAGACCATGTTTCTAATAATCTCTGAAGGAGTAGAGAGAGGAAATAAATTGCCAGGTTGTACACTAAAGAGCTGCAGATCTTATGGCAATCCATGCAGCATATAGGAATGAGGAAACAACATTTTGATAACTGTTTCGAGCTCCAGTTTTACAAAGGAAATAAAGCGGAACCCAGGACACTAGTCTTGCCTTTCCCTTCGTCTCCAGGAGACTTTGCAGGAGACCTGAAACATGCATGCGACTGTGCTTTCTCACCTAGATGCAGGGGCAACAATGTCCATCTTGCTTACCTCCCTGTGTTGTTGCAAAGGAAAAAGTAAGACACTACTTGCAAAGGTCCTTTGAAAAGTCACTATGTATGTCATGACCTGCTGAAGAAGTCTGTAAAAACAGTACTTTGGGTTTCAAACCATCTTATCCATTTCTGCTAACACTAGAGAGCTGGGTGAGTTATCTTTAGACACAATTCAGTTGCTGATCAGATAACAATATGGCCTTCCAATAAAGGAATATTAGCTTTCTCTTCTCTGTAGAAATCGTTCAGTAAATCCAACACTTTATCGTCATAGCAACTAGTTAGTTTTAAAACCAACTCATTACTTGGCTAGCCTATTTTTACTATATAATCAATATATGGGTGCATAGGTCGATGAATAGGACCTATCAGTTAATAGGCCTCATATAATGATTTCTTATTGCCTTACATCTTCCAAAAAGGTCAAGCAAAATGAAGATAATGGGATTCCAGGATAAACTGGCTCCATGGTACAGAATGAACTCAGAATAAGTTTCCTCAGGAAACAAAACTCTAGCAATTCTCTACAGTCCAAGCCTTTCTCTCCCACCTTTTTACCGGGCCTCCTTCTTAGTTTCCAGGTGGAGGCTTCTGGAGGCTTGCTTCCATCACTGGATTCTGTGGAGTACTCACTGCTGATCACTGCACAACCCTTTAGGGTCTCAGAGTGGGGCCACAGAAAACATGGATAGGAATCCCATAATGAGAACTCTAGGGAGACCTGGAAGCTATGCTAACTCAGGTGACCCAGCGCTGTGCCTGAATGTGTATGACCTGCAGGTTGTTCCAGGTCCTACATCCAAAGGTGATGAAATTCATGCACAGAGGGCAGCTTGGCCCCTCCTGCACCTATTTTTTGCCCCTCATTCTATTTCTTACCTCTGCCCCCAACCTACCTTCAACCTTATGAAACCTCTTACTTCTACCCTCAATGTAATTCCTAACCCCATCTTATTCTACATCTTACTTTTACTCTTAATCTTCCTCTTACCCCATCTTTGTTCTATTCTGACCTCCACCCTCATTCTACCTCTTTTTTTTTCTTTTTCTTTTACTTCTTCAGTTTTCTCTTGGCTCAGCCCAGTTTTGCTAATTACTTCTGTTTCTGGCAATGGTATCTCTTTATATTGATCTCGTCTACATGTATTTCTTCTTCATCTCCTCTTATGAATACCTTGGCTATTTGATTTTTCCCCTTTTCTTTAACTCCGGCCCCAATATTTCCCCTTCTTTGAATAGAGAACTATACTTTCTGACATAAATACTTAAATTTACCATTGAGTTTTTGGTATTTTACTGATTCTTGTGGACTTTCTTCTACTGAACTCACTGTATAAGGAGCTGATTCCCTCCCTTTGCTACATCTTACCAAGATGACATGTCCCAGACCTTTGCCTGGTGCCACGATTCACATTCTACATTCTTTTAGTCAGCCTGGCCTATCACTATGTCAGATACCTGGTTATAGTCAGTCCTTGCTTGAGCTTGCCATTCAACTTTTGGGTTAAAAAATGTCTTTTCCTTTATATCCACCCGATATATAGAACAGGAATTGATTTGGTTTCCATAATTGGGTAGCTCTGTTCCTGTATTAAATTGTAATAAATGAAGAATTTTTATTTTTGTCTCCCTAAAAAAGAGTGAGCACCCCTCACTACTATTAACAAGCCCTTCTCTCTATACTTACATGCGGGGGAAAAGCTCACTTTAATTTCTCTCCTTTCCTGCTGCTCTCCTCTGTCTCTCTTAACTCTGTTTTTTTGTTTTGTTTTGTTTTGTTTTTGTTTTTGTTCTTATTTTCCTGCAGAAAGCCCTATTTTTATCTGAGAGGGTTTCAGGGTCTTTCTGACCACTGTGGACACCTTACCTTCTCAATGAATAGGGGACAGCCCTTTGTGCCTTCTTTCTGGTGACTGTCACCTCAAATCAGTCAGTGATTTATCTTCTCTCTCTTTACTTTCTACCAATTTTTCATTCATTGTCTTTTACTCATTCTTTATATAGTTCTCTTTGTGCTTCTCCCATTTAAAAAATTTATTGGTATTCATTTTCTTCTGTATCTTTTTCTCTTCATACTCATTTCCTCTACATTTTTTATCACTGTCACCAGGGCTCCGAGGGTCTAGGGTAAAGCAAAGTTTATGTCTAGGACACAAGAAGGTGCTAAGTGTGAAATCTTCCTTACATGTGCCCAGGGTCTCCTCGACCTGGCCCTGTGATATTTCAGTTTATCCATTCTCTGTTATGTTTCCTACTTTCTCCTATTCATCCCTGCTTCTTGGTTATTAATGGGACCTGTGAATACTGCTTCTCTATCAATTTCATGTTTTATTTTCTCCATCTTAAGCATTCCTGTCATTACCAAGGTCCTTTTCCTATAACTATGTCTACCACACTGAGTCCCTCTACCTGCCAGTTCTGCTCCACACTTTCATCAAACTCTGCCACTCAGTCTTATCTGCTGGCTCAGACTCTTGAGCACCTTGTTCCTCATTCGCATTAAATCAGTGTCCAACAGCAGAGTTCAGCCCTTATTCTCAGTGGCTGAACTTGCCTTAAAAAACCACTGTACCTCATTCTTTCTCCTCTGAAAAACGAAGATGACATACCATTCTTTTAAGGTATTGGAGAAGATTAAATATTGCTTATATCACTATGAGGGATATTGTGACTGATCCAAAAATTAAATCTTTATGATTAATGTCTTAAATATATTATATTTAAAATAATTTAATCAAATTATTATGAGTGTTATAGACTAAGGAGAAGTCAAGTAATGTAAGCAGTTACTAAATGACCAAAGTGTTTTTTCAGAGGCCCGTCAGGTATTTGGCGGGCAGCTCCTGGCCTGCAGCCCCAGGAATGATGGGTGAGGGTTTACAAGGGAGGCATATGATGCCCATGGTCCTGTGTGAGTGACTCAACAGGTAAGAGACCCCGGTCCAGGAGGAGCACACTCATCACCCCTTCCTTACATCTCCCCCTGCAGCACTGGCCGCTGCTGGACGTAACATCAAAGCACCGAGGCCACAGCCAGATGTGAGCAAGACAGATGCAGAACACTGTGAAGCCAGGCACATGGGCTGTAAGTCCCAGAATTGTCAGGAGCTGGCAGCAAATGCATTTAAAGAAACTAGGAGAAGCTCTTCCAGACAAACAAGGAAATGAAGGCTATGATAATTCCTTGGAGAAATTGCAGAGGCAAGATGGACAATTCTGGGTAATCAGCATTAAAATGTAGCAGCACCCTTACCCACCCAAGCAATAGGACAAGAATAGCAAAGAATCACAGAACAATCAACAAGAACAGACCATTGTCTTGTGGAGTATTTGTGTTGATCCAAGTCAGGTAGTTTTCACGAGGTCCTAGGCGGCAAAAATTAGAAATTTACTTCAGAAATTAAAGTGCGAGCTGTGCTACTCTCCCCCAATCACTTTTTAATCTTCATAAATTTGATATTAAAGACACACCCCTCTCCTAAAGGTATCAAAACAGAGTCCATCTGGATCCCATTCGACTCTTGCCATCACCCACACACTCTTCTGGAAGGGTCTCAGCAGGTGATCTCACTGAGCGTCATCCACGAGCCACCCAGGTAACTGACAATAATTTTTCTTGTCACCCATTGCCATGGTGAACCTGCTTTGCCCTCAGAGCTACCCTTGACTGGTGGCCTTACCTTACTTCCCATGCCCCTTCCCCCGACACCCTCCCTCTGCACGTCTGTTCACTCTGTCTTGCTGGTTTTTCCAGGAGAGTTCAGTGTCTAACTCTCCTCCATTTCCTCAGCTCCTCGTGTTCTTCTTTCTTTATCTTTCCCTCTGCATTTATTTCCCAGTTTTCCATGATTTCATCTGTGTGTGTACAGGGTCAAGAACACAGGCTCTGGGTTCAGAATGCTGGTTTCATCCTGCTCATGTGACCCCAGGCCAAGTACACACACGAGCTCTCTGATTTCAGTTTCCTTTTTTGCAAAAGGGCACCTAGTGATACTACCCATCAATGACAGCTGTGAGACCTAAATCCACGGCTGCCCGAGCAAATGTTCAATAAGTGAGCTCCTAATTGAACATGGTTCTTTTTATTGTGTTGTTAGCCCTTTCCCCTACTCTTCACTTCCTCTCCTTCTTTCTCTCTCTCAAATACTTCTCCACAGCACTACCACTTCCTCTCCTCTCTCTACACGACAGTCTTTCTCCTTGAATATTCCTGCTCTTGAACAACATCCCACACTTAAATCAGTCCCTTCTCCTGCCATCATTAAGGGTCTTCTCACCAACATTGACCTTGAGGTCATAGTTCTTAGCCCTTCACAGCTTCACACCAATGATCTCCTAGTAGCCTCTTTCTAAATTGTAATTACTTCCAGTTCCTCATCCCTTTAAATCTGGTTTGCTGACACACTGGGTTTCTGTTTCTTTGTCTTGGTTATTGGGCCAACGGTCTCTTAACATAGCCACTCCTCCAGGATGGGCCTCTGCTCAGACGCTCATACAAATGTCCATCCCTGTCTTCTCCATGTGCCGTGACCTTTCTTCCCTGATTCCCCAAATCCACTCAGGACTCTGGCCCCCACCTTCCTTTCTCCTTTCCTCTTAGCAGATGAGAATTTTTATCTAGTTGTAATCACCTTGTTCAAGACTTTTTGGGGTATTAAAGCTCCACTTTATTTCTTTTTCATCATACTCTTGACACTTTCCCTGATGGATCACTGAAGAGAGGGGGAGAGAAGAGGACAGTTAGAGATCTCCATCAGATACCACGACAACATCTCAAATTTACACATTTAGGCATTTCCAGCCCTTGGGTCACTGAGAGCTCCGTGGGTCCCAGTTCTCATGGTAAAGTTCCCCTGTCATCCCTGGGACAGAAAGGAGAACCTCCAATAAGGGAATACTTACATGACCCCCCACCTAAAGGTGCCACCTGAATGTCAGGATAAAGGAGTCATGGAAACAACTTGTTACTCATGTAAAAAATATTCAGGTGGCTGGGAAAGCATATGTCAAAATAAATTCTGGAAATGAAATGAGTATTCTGATCTGTAGAGGTACATGTGTATAAAAGAGAAAGCTCAGGAGTTTTAAATAAGCAGCTGGGCAAGAGAAGGGTGAAGTTAATTGGGTCAGGGAGGATGAGCCCTTCCCAAAGAGACACCAGAAGACATTGGAGGAATTAGAAAGACCTCCGGGTAGGGGTAGAGGGGTTGGGAAGATCTCAGGAACAAAGGAAGGACACCCTCTGAAGCTGCAAGCAGGGATTGTATATTGTGGTGCAACCAAGAGGCCTGGACCACAGACTTGGGAATCTGCTAAGGAGTGAAGGTCAGGACATGAGGTGATCCAGCAAATGTAGAAAGGAAGGAAATAAACCGAGAAGCCTGGGGTGAGTGTCTGGGGAGAATCTGGAGAGGAGCCTAGGAAGGAGGTGGGCCCACATTGCCCAGTGCTGATGGCAGAGGTGCCTCTTGGGATAATAAACCTGTGTTTATAAACCTATAACCTGTAGCATCTCTTTAATGTAATAGGAATAGACTTGAAATTCCTTAGTTTTAGATGCCAGACCTTTCAAAATCTTTTTCAAATGTATCCTTTTTGAACCAACTCTCACAATCTGCTTCTCGCTCTCAGATTGAGAGAAATCTAATTGTCCTTGTTTTGCAGAGATGCTGGACTCTTTCACGTTCTGTGCCTGTTTCTGTAGCATCTGCCCTCTTCAGTTCATATAATAATTTTTCCTGTGGATTCTCCATCATTATTTAGAATGTTGGCTGATACTAAAACATGTTGGAATTATCTAGGCAAGTAAAACAAAATTTATGGGAGGGCATTTTCTTTGCTGAGTACCAATTAAAAAGTAAAAAGCATGAGTCTCAGGAAAAAGTGGTAAATCAAACCTATAGTTTTGTATAGTATGAAAACCAATCCTGGCAGAGCAATTGATTTTGTGATTATTGGTTTAATGTTTGTTTCACCCTTTGTGGTGAAAGAGTTAATAAAACCATTTCTCCTACTTTAAGAGCAAATTGGACCTCGGGTTAACTTACTTGCCCATTTTTCTGGACACTTGATGAAGGTGGCCTCCCTTCTGTGTTAGTAGGCCAACACTGGGTTTAGAGTGAAAAGTGACCCATAACTGGTCAAATGTGGACTGGGAGGGACTATCTGTAAACCATAAGCCATTTGATGTCTTCCTTCAGTGTGCTGACTCTTGGATCTCGGTTGTCCCTTGTGGGGTCCCTGAAAGTTTTCACTATGGAGTCATTACATGACACATTGACTCCCATGGGCATGGTGCTGCTCAGCCAGGGTGGATCCTACACCCACAGCTAAGCTGTCACTCGAGGCGGGTAGCAATCAACGTGGTAGACTGCTGTGTCAGCCACTGCAAGGAGTCCCCCGGGAGAGGAGCAACTGATGCTGGGATGTTATGTTTCTTGTCATTTATCCTTCTAAGTAAAGCTGTGGGTCTGGTTGTCTTATGAATCTAAATGCCTAGTTAAGCAGACATTCAGGTGGGTATTGTACCATAGTCATTATACAACAAGCTTGGAGACAGCGCATGACTTGTTTGGTATCTTAACTGCTATATCTCTACTTCTCAGTGTGATTCACAGTAGTTGCTCAATAAATACTTGTCAAAAAAAATTTGCCTTGGACAATGGAAAGTAGGTAATAAACCTATTTACCAGCGCTGAAGTGTCTAAAAATGCAGTTTAAAGCAGGGTAGCTCTTCAGGAGGACCTCGCTGAACAATGTTTCCAAAAGTTTCAGGTCAAATGTCTTCTCTACTTCACTGAGAACGCCGTACACCACTCTTTGTACAGGGACCAGGTTTTTACAAGAATCTTGAGAATCCTTAAAAACCATTGAATAGAAAAATATAAACAAAGACTTCCAAGTTACCAAAGTGCTCTATAAAGTGATTTTATGCTTAATGTATAATAATTTTCCTACATAGGTATTTTTTCATGTAAAGTTTTAGAATTTCTATATATTTGTATGGCTATTAAGTAAAACAAGTAAATCCTTATTCCTTAAAAATGCCCATTTGATGAATCTGATCTCACCTTTGTTTACATTAGATAAAAGAAAGAACAATTTTGAAGAATAAAAATGGGTTCAAGTTAAATGACGTGTAACCCTTTCAGTGCCTGGTAAAATGTTTTAGAAATAGACTTAACAGGTGATGAGAAGCTATTCCATTGACTGGATGACCCAGGCCCATACCCCAGGATTGACTCAGCCTGGATGGTTCAAAGAAGCCAGATAATGATTTTCCCCATACTGCGAAATTGGCCATGAAGAATGCATATTCATTCTTCAAAGAAAAAGAAGATTGGCATCTCTATATTTCCACCTGTGTCTTTTGCTAAAATTAACCCAAATCCCAAGATTTCAGAAATACCAAAAGAGAAGAAAAAAAGGAAAAAAAACTGAAAATTGTTGGACAAAGAATGACAAGCATCCACTTCCAAAATTGTCCTACCAAAACATTGATTCTTTGTGGGTTTTAATGTTCTCAGATCTAAGTTTTTACACTGATGTTCGTTGGAATGGAATGCTATGTCAATTATTATTTAATTGAATCAATTCATTAGATGTATTCATCCATTTATTAAAATTAATTTTAATTCCTAGTTTATGCTATAGTATGCATTCCTGCAAGGTGTCATACATCTATGGAGCACACCCGCTTCAGATCCAGCCTCTCTCTGGTGCTACTGTCCCTGACTCCAGTGGGCACCATGAAGGACCATCCCTGTAGTCAGGAGCAGGACTGTCTCTGGCAATACCTGCTTCTCCTCTCCCTTTTTACTTTATAGGTATGCTTACAGCCGTACTTGAGAGGATTCCCACTTATAAGAGACTCCTCAGTCAGCTAGTCATTCCCTGATGTTGGATTCCAGAATATCAGAGCATCATTTAGTTTGGGGATGGCTTACCAATTTGTGACATAATAAACCTCACTTACTTCATATATTTTATTGGTGATGAATCCATGGTCACGGAGAATTTCCAAGAAAGGAAATGTTGTTTCTATAGCATCTGAAATCTCCACTTTATATTTTTTGAAGTGCTTGAGGGCAATCTCACAGAGAAGCTTTTCCTCTATATTCTGGTTTACTGAACACATCCTAAGGAGAACAGGTACAATGATAAAATGCTCATCAATAATTTGAGATTCTTGTGGAGGCTGTACTATTTTATATATGAAGAAAAGGCTGTGAAGAACCAACATAAAATAAGTGTTTCTGAGTAAACAAGAATAAATAGAATTGAAGCAATATACAAAGATATTATAGAAGGAAGCATGGAGGATAGAAAAGGCATACATAGGACAGAATAAGTCTAGTCTATCCCAGTCAAAACCATTGTAAATATATCTTCTCCTAAACATATCTGGAATATTTTTATTAAAAATTTCTAGTTAACATAGTATTGTAAGTCCTAGCCACAGCAATCAGACAAGATAAATGAATAAGAGGCATCCAAATTGCAAAGAAAGAAGTAAAACTCATTGTTTGCAATAAGACATGGTACTATATATAGAAAACCCTAAAATCTTCACCAATAAAACCCATTCAAAATAATAAATGACTTTAGTAAAGTTGCAGGACATAGAATCTATATACAAAAATTTGTTGCATTTCTAGACACCAATAACAAATGATCAGAAGGAGAAAAAAAATAATCCCATTTACAATTGCATCAAAAAGTATAATACACCTAGAAATAAATTTAACCAAAGAGGCGAAAGATCTGTCCTCCAAAAACTATAAGACATTGAAGAAAGAAATTGAAGAAGATACAAATAAATAAAAGAATATATCTTGATCACAGAGTGGAAAATTAATATTGTTAAAATGTCCTTACTACCTAAAGTAATATACAGATTCAATGCAATCTCTATTAAAATAATTCTCTCAGAATTATAGCAACTAATCTTAAAACTTATATGGAACCACAAAAGACTCCAAATAGCCAAAGAAATTCTGAGAAAGAACAAAGTGGGAAGTATTATGCTCCCCGATATCAAACTATGCTTTAAAGTAGCATGGTACTGTCAAAAAGTAGGTATATAGGTCAGTGGAATAGAATAGAGAGCCCAGAAATAAATCCTAGCTTCTATGGTCAATTAACCTAAGACAAAGGAGATAAGCATATACAATGGGGGTAAGGACAGTTTCTTTAATACATAGTGTTGGCAAAACTGGACAGATATATGTAAAAATGTTGAAATTGGACTGCTTTCTCACACAATATACAAAAATAAACTCAAAATAGAATAAAGAGTTAAATATTACACCTGAAACCATAAAACGTCTAAAAGAAAACATAGGCAGTAAACTCTTTGACATCACTCTTAGCCATGTCTTTTTGTATATATCTCTTTAGGAAGGGGAAACAAAAAAAAAACAAATGGCACCATATCAAACTAAAAAGTTTTTGCACAGTAAAGGAAATCAACAAAATGAAAGACAGCCTACTGAATAAGAGAAGATATTTACAAATAATATATTTGATAAAGGGTTAATATCCAAAATATAGAAAGATCTCATACAACTTAAAACCAAAAAAAATCCCAAATGATCCAATTGAAAAATAGGCAGAGAACTTAAATAGACATTTCTCCCAAGAGGACATACAAAGGGGCAACAGACATATGAAAAGACATTGAATATCACTAATCAACAGAGAAATGCAAGTTGAAATCACAATGAGATATTACCTCACACTTATCAGAATGGCTATCATCAATAAATCAACAAATAACAAGTACTGGTGAGGATGTGGAGAAAAGGAACCATTGTACATTGTTGATGGGATTATAAATTAATGCAGCAATTATGAAAAACAGTATAGAGATTCCTCAAAAACTTAGAAATAGAGCTGTCATCTGATCTAGCAATTCCACAACATCTGGGCATTTATCTGAAGAAAACAAAAACACTAATGCAATAAGATATATGCACTGCTATATCCAATGCAGCATTACTAGTCATAGCCAAGATATGAAAGCAACCTAGATGACCATCAAAAGATGAATGGATAAAGAAGATGTGATACAGATACACACAATGGAATATTATTCAGCAATAAAAAAGAATGAAATCTTGACATTAGAGAAAACATGGGTGGACCCTGAGGATATTGTGTTAAGTGAAATCAGTCAGACAGAGAAAGATTAATATAATATGAGTATATTTACATGCAGAATTAAAAAATATTAAATGAATAAATAAAACAAAAGAGAAACATACCAGTAGATATGGAGAAAAAGCTGATGGTTGTCAAAGGGGAGGGGACAGGAGATGGACATTTAAAAAAAGAAAAAAAATTTAATTTGTACAAAAGTGAGATGGAGTAAACAGATCATTCACAGAGGAATAAAATAAAATGAAATAACAATAAAACCTAACCTTAAAAATGCATCTTAACGATTAAGAGAAAATAAATCTCAGATTGATAAACACATGGTGTCCCCTCTCTGACCTACAGTCATTCCTAAATTTTAAATCTAGTTCATAAATAATAAGATGTAGTTTAATAATGATATGATAAGGCATAAATTGAAATTTCACCAGAATATAAATCGTTTGTCCTGGGACTTCTGCTTTGTGTTCATATAAATCGGTCTATTATTGTATGTGGTGAATCTTTTTAGGCACATAACTTTCAGAAACAGCTGCTGTTTCTGTGATACTAATTGTAAACCTGAGTCTGTAATTCTGGTTCTTAGATGATTGTTTTATTCCTTTGACAGTAATGTTTAATCCCCATGATGTATTTCTAAATGTTATGAAGACTCATAAGCTTCTTTGTGAAATCAGAAAGGAATGGTTGGCACTTCCTAGTACTCGATATGCATCAGGGAATAATAATGTCACATTATTGTAACAAATTCTGTAAAAAATGAGTTTCTGGTTAAAGATAGGAGATTGAAGAGAAACATCTGTTCTTTCTATTAAAAACTCCATTAAAACAATAATATAGAAATTGGGTTCACAATGTCAAAGAAAATGGCAGGGAGGCATTGGGCAAATGAGAGATTTCAACCAGAATCTATAGGACAAAAAAGTGGTCAGAGGAGTATTAATTGCTATTGTAGAAGAAAGTTGCTCCCAGTGGTCAGGAAAGCAACCAGTGTGCCCTGTGGAGTCTTGAAGAGGTAATGAAGATTGAATGGGAGGCATGGTGCTGAAAACTGGTGTGTTATTTGAAAAATGAAGAACAGGGTGTGTTCCCTCAACTTGCACCCTGACCACTGGGAGCCAGGCAGCCTCTCAGTGACAAACACTGCTGTCCTTTTATCAGCATAGGTTAGTGTTGTCTGTTACTGGATTTCATATATGGAATAATACATCGTGTATGCTTTTGTGGGACTTCTTTTGCTCATCATCCATATTGTTGGATGAATAGAAATTTGTTCTTCTTATTGTTGAGTGGTATTCCACTGTGTGTACCTATCACAATCTTTTTAACTGTTTTCCTGTTCATAGATAATTGGTTTAATTCCAGATTAGAACTAGTACGAGTAAAGCTGCTGTTCTTATATAAATCTTTTTGTAACATAATGTTTTCATTTCTCTTGGGTAAATAACTAGGAGTGGAATTGCTGGGTCATTGTGTAGGAAGTATGTTTAACTGTTTTAGAACCTTCCAAAGTACGTCAAAGTCTATTTGAAATAGGTTTTCTAATTTAGGCATTCTAGTGTGTGATGCGATATCTCATGTAGTTTTAATTTCTGTTCTTTAATGACTAATGATGTTGATCACAATTTCACATGCTCATTGAAAATTCATATACCTTCTTTTATGAAGTGTTTGTTCAAGTTGTTAGTCCATTTATATTATTGGGTTTTCTTCTATTTATTGATGTGTAGGAGTTTGTTTTCTATTATAGATAGAAGTATTTTTTTTGATATATGTCTGATGAACATTTTTTCTCAGTTTGGGGTTTGCCTTTTATTTTAACTGTCTTTTGATGGGGAGATATTTTTAGATTTTGATGAAGTCCAATTTATCCATTCTTTTTCTTTTGTGTTTGTTTAACTTTAGTGTACTAAGAAATATTTCCTACCCCAAATTTATGAAAATATTAAAAAACTAATGGGTCTAATTCTGGATTTTCTCTTCTGTACTATTGATCTACTTATCTATCCTTATGTAAATAGCATATTGGCTTAACAACCAATTACAGCTTATAGAAGTCTTGAATTCAATTAGAGAAAGATTGTCGTGACTTTTCTAGGTCTTTTGGTTTTCTACATGTCTTTAGAATCAATTTGTCAATTTTGACAAGAAAAGTCTTTTGAGTATTTATTGCGTTTGCATCTAACCTATAGATAAATTTGCAGAGAATTGATATCTTAACAATATTGAGCCTGAATTGCTCTCCACTTTTGAAGTTTTCCTTAATTTTAGCTGTTAATTTTAGTTTTGGTATAGATGTCATGCACATCTTTCATCAAATGTGTTCCTTTGTTATCATATTTTTTTTGATGCTACCTTAAATGGTATTAATTTTTAACTCTTTATTGCTATTGTATAAAAATAGCACTGGTTTTAAAAAGATTAACCATGTATTCATAATCTTTATAAATTCACCTGTAAGTCCCAGTAAAGCATTATAATTTTCCTTTGGATTTTATAGAAAACAACCTTATCATTGGCAAAACAAAACAAATTTTCCCCAAATTATTTCTTTTTCTTAGATTATTGCAGTGGTTAAGATTTTAAATACAACGTCAAAAAGAAGTGGTGAGACCAGACTTCCTTCCTTGTTTCCAAACTTAGAGAAAAAGCATTCAGTATCACCATTAAGTTTATGGGTTCTTTTACATTTTATATATTTTTTAATGATACCAAGGAAGTTCTGGCTATTGCTAATTGGTTGCAAATTTGATCATAAATGGAGGCTGAATTTTATCAAATGTTAACACTGAGATATTTATGTAATTTTCCTTCTTTATTCTTTAATAGTGAGTTTTATTGGTTAATTTCTGTAGCCTCTTCTTAAGTAGGAACAGATAACCACAAGTCCACAGATATTTGAAAAAATTCTCTAATATCAGAATAAAAAATAGCATTAAAGAAAAAGTTACTTTATGAGAAGCATGAATAATGTAGGAAACAAGAGAAAAATTCTTCCAAAATAATATTTCTAGAGAGCTTTGAGAATACATATCTCACTCTATTATGCTGAGAAAATAAAGCTACCACAGAAAAAAATAGTGGTCTTAGATACTTTTTTTTACAGTTGATATAAAATATTATATTAGTTTCAGATGTAAATCATAATGGTTAGACATTTATAAAGCTAACAAATAATCACTCCGATAAATCTGGTTACCCATGTGATACCATATATAGTTATTATAATATTATTGATTATATTCCTTATGCTATATTTTACATTCCCATGACTGCTTTGTAACTACCAATTTGTGCTTCTTAATCCCTTCATTTTTACCACCTTGACTCCAAACCCCCTCCCATCTGGCAACCATCAAAATGTTCTCTGTATTTATGAGTTTGTTTCTGTTTTGTTAGTTCATTTATTCTGTTTTTAGATTCCACATTTAAGTGAAATCATGGCATTTGTCTTCCTCTGTCTGGCTTATTCCACTCAGCACAATATTCTCTATGTCCACCTATGTTGTTGCAGATGGCAAGATTTCATTCCTTTTTATGGCTATAAAATATTCCAATATATAAATGTACCACTTCTTTATCCATTCATTCACTGGTGGACCCTTAAGTTGCTTCTATGTCTTGGGTATTGCAAATAATGCTTCAATAAACATATGGATGCATATGTCTTTTCTAATTAGTGTTTTGGGTCTCTTCAGATAAATACACAGAAGCCAGATTACTTCAGATAAATACACAGAAGCCAGATTGCTACCCTAGCTTTTGTTTTTGTTTTTGTTTTCATTTTTATAAATATCATTTTCCATCCTTAACTTTCAGTCTCTATGTGTCTTTTAACCTGAAATGAGTCTGTTGAAGGTAGCATGTGCAAAAATCTTGTTTTCTTATCTATTTAGCCATCCTATGTCTACCATTTGGAACATTTAATCCATTTAGATTTAAAGTAATTGTTGATAGACAAATAGTTATTGCCATTTTATTTTTCATGTTTTTTATCTATATTTTTCTTCTCATTATAAAAGTCTCTTTAACATTTCTTGTAATGATTTGGTGATAATGAACTTCTTTAGCTTTTTCTTGCCTGGGAAGATTTTTTTATCTGTCCTTCAATTCCAAATGATAGCTTTGATAAATAATCTTGTTTGTAGTTCCTTGATTTTCATCACTTTTAATACTTCATGCCAGTCCCTTCTGACCTGCAAATTTTTGTTGACATATCTGTGACAGTCTTATGGGAGTTCCCTCATAGGTAACTAACTGCTTTCCTCTTGCTGCTTTAAGATACTCTCTTTGTATTTAATCTCTGGCATTTTAATTATAATGTGTCTTGGTTTGGGCCTCTTTGGGTTCATCTTCTCTGGGACACTCTGTGCTTCCTTGATTTGTATGTCTACTACCTTTCCCAAGTTAGGGAAGTTTTCTTTCATTATTTTTTAAAATAGGTTTTTAATTTCTTGTTCTCTCTCTTCTCCTTCTGATTCTCCTATGATGTGAATATTAATATGCTTGATGTTGTCCCAGAGGCCCCTTAAACTATCCTCAGTTTTTCTTGCTGTTGTTCTGATTGGGTGTTTTCTGGTGCCTTATCTTCTAAATCATTGATTTAATCCTCTGCTTTATCTAATTTCCTATTTATTACCTCTAATGTAGTCTTCATTTCTGACTGGTTCTTTTTTTATGTTTTCTATCTCCATTTTTATGTTTCCTATCTCTTTGTTAAAGTTCTCACTGAGATTGTTGGACATTCTTATAACCAATGTTTTGAATTCTGCATCTAGTAGATTGCTTGTCTCCAGTCTATTTAGTTCTTTTTCTGGAGTTTTGTTCTGTTCTTTCATTTAGGAGATGTTTCTTTGTCTCTTCATTTTAGCTGCCTCTCTGTTTTTGTATTTATATATCAGGTAGGATTGTTATGTCTCTTAGTCTTAGTAGAGTGGCCTTATGTAGTAGGTTTCCTATTGGGCACAGTGGTGCAGTCTCCCTAGTTACCTGAGCCAGGTGCTTCAGTTGTGTCCCTTATGTGAGTTGAGTGAGCTCTCTTACTGTAGTTGAGCCTCGATCGCTATAGGCATATCAGTGTGAGGGACTGACCCTCAGGCTGATTGATTGTGAGGACTGGCTGTGACTACAATGAAGGAGCTGTTGTGCAGGGACTGACTCTACAGATCAGAATACACTTAGCAGAGCTCTGGTGCTTGCTGAGTCTGCTCTTCGGGTGTGTCATTTGTGGAGGTGATTGGGTGGTGTTCTGCTGTGGTCTGAAACTGATCACTGGTAAGTTGGTTCTAGGGCCTCTTGGGAGAAACTCTTTTTCTGGCCAAGCTCAGCCACTGCCTATGGTTTCTCTACAAAGTGATTTTCAGCTGGTTGCTACTTGTGCTGGGCTTAGAGGTGCTTAAGGGAAGGCTAAGCTGCAAATTGAGGCTGTCTGAGCTTGGGGCTTCTTAGTAAGAGTTATGAGGCATGCCTTGGACAGATGGTACTTATTCGAGGTTTGTGAATGTTTGAGAGATTTTAAGAAAGTTTGCAATATAAGCCAAGACAGGCCATTTATTTGGAAGAGTCACTGGAAGAGGTTTGGGTGCCCACAAGCTGGATGCAGCAGGGTCTCAGAGAATCACCAGAGCAGGGTAGCCAGGTTTTTGGAGACTCAAATATGGTACCTGGGTGGTGTGAAGGCTTAGCAAAGAAACAATGGCTTCTGCCAGCACTTGTCTGGAAGTAAGCTGCCCCTCCAGCCCTCACCCTGAGGCTGGATAAATCAATTCCTCCTTGTATGTAGCTGGTTCTTTTTGAGCTGCTGTCCCAGCTCTGCAGCTCAGAGAAAGAGAATATGTCAGTAAGTCTGTGCATGGGCCTTTTAAGAGAAATGCCTGGACTCCAGCCCCTGATCTACTCACCTCACTCAGCCACCATCTCTACTGGTTTTCACAGCCACAAGTTATGGGGACTTCTCTTTCTGGCACTGGAACCCTGAGCTGGGAAGCCTAGTGTGGGACTTGGGCCTCTCTGTCCTCATGAGGGACTTCCATAGCCAAGATATCTCTTTTGATTTCTACTGCCACACATGGATATGGAACCAGTTCAGAGTCTAGGCCTCCATTACCAGTCTTGACATAGCTTCTTCTCTATGTCACAGGACTTCTGTTTAGGTATACTTCAGAGAGTCTAATGACAGTTGTTCTGTAGTTCATTTGTAATCCTGATGATGTCCTGAGAGGAGGTGAGCACAGTGTATTCCTACTCTGTCACCTTGATCGAAAGACTTCAATATTTTTAAAAATGATTTCAGAAATTTAAAAAAATGTATTAACGTGGTTATAAAATAAAACCGAGGAAATACCCCAGAAAATTAGATAAAAGAGATTAAAATGAAAAAAAAGAATAAACTTGAGAGAAAATATTAGAAGCTAAGGCTTAATTTAGGTATTCTAATAGCCACATAATTGGAGTTAAGGAGGCTAGATGGGAAAATGAAGAGGAGAAACATATCAATAGAATCACTTAAAGAGATACCACAAAGTAAAAGATCATAACTTTTTTTGAAAGGGCATAATTGGGTATTTACACAAATTAATTTTAAAAGAGCCTCCAAAGTACATCATTATGAAATGACAACACCAAAAAACAAAGAGAAAAACTTAAAGCTTCCAGAAAGAATTAAGAAGCAAGTAACCTTTGGAGGAATACTAGAGAATAGATCAAGCCATCTTCTTTGATGACTGTGACTGTAGAACCAACCCTTCAAAGCTCAGAGTGAATCAAAACAAACTTCAGACATGTAAGGCTGAGAAATCCTACTTTATAAATATTATTTTTAGTATTTCACCTAAATGTCCATTATTCCTTCATATGTATATATACATAGTATTAAATGTAATTTTGTAAATGCTCTTAAAATTTTATGCAATCACTATTTTGATTTTTTCCTAGAACATTTCTCTCTCCTTACCATCCATGTTACTAATCCCCCCACATAATCTATTTTAATTACTTTGCATATATTCTTTCCTAAATTCTCCATACGCATGTAATTCCACCTACCTATTTATATATCCTACCCATATCTTCCAAAATTTTTGTCATTGTATTATATTACATGATTTTCTTTTTCTGTATCATATATATATAAATATATTTTTTTCTGCATTATATGCCCTTTTCTGTATCCCATTTGTTTTACACATTAGTATGTTACAAACAATTTTCTAAATCGTCTAGTATGGTTCTAGTTTTTTGTTTGTGAAAATTAAGCAGCACTCTCATAACCTTAGGAAAACACATTGGGATGAATTCCAGAAAACCAGAAAACTAAACCAGTAATAATAATCAAATACCTGTGGATCCAACCCAGGAGATGGTAAAAAAGAAGCACAAGATGATATCCTAGCAGTTGACCAAGAATACAGATTGGAACAAGTAATGATTATAGCAATGAATAACAGCAATGTATCACAAATGTGATATTGATCTAATGTATCAATAATTACTTTTTTCTTTGTTTTTACCTTTCTTGTTATTTTTCGATATTACTTTTAATGCGAATGGCCTTACTACTCCAATTATAAAACAGAGATTGTCTATATAGGAAATTCTAAAGAATTGACTAAAAGTCCCTCCTAAAGCTAACAAGTATAGCAAGGTCAAAGGATGCAAGGTAATATACAAATGTTAATTGTTTTTGTATATACCAGCATTGAAAAATTGGAATTCATAATTAAATAAAACAATACCATTTTAATAGCATCAAAAATATGAAAAACCTAGGTTTATATTTAATAAATTATGTAACAAATATGCAGAAAATTATTCTAGAAAGAGAAGACTCTTATTTTACTAAATAATAGTAACTATTTTAATGTGAATCTTCAAAGTGTATTCACAAACATAAAGTGCTGAGCTGAGTGGTAAAGAAAAATTTGAGTTAAATGATTTGTTTTAAATATGGAAAACTTGAACAACATGATTTTAAATTCAAAAGTAACAATTCCAAAAATATAAATTAAAAATAAACTTAAGGAGTAACTGGCCAAGATGGTAGATGCTGTGCTCACCTCCACTCTCAGCAACACCAAAACAACATCAAAATTTTGGAGCCACCATAATGGGGAGATCTGGTTGAACAAGAGTCTTATAACCAGGGACATACAGAAGAGGTAAGTCGGAGGCAGAGATGTGAAATGGCCAGCCTCACAATAGTATTTGATGGTCAAGAATTGGGAGGGCTCTTGACTGCAGAGCCCCCACCCCTGGCCCCAGCAGAGTGAGGGGTCCTGGCCCCACAATGGGATCCCCAGCTGAGGGTTCTAGTGCCAGGAAGAGAAAAGTCCCCACAAGTTCTGACTATGAAAATCAGTGGAGAATGTGGCTGAGTTGCAGACATTCCTCTTAAATGACCCACGCCCTGACCTACTGCTGATGGAATCGCTCACTCTGAGCCTGAGGAGTGACAGGGATGTACAGTGAGATACTAAGCTGTGGGGCCTCGGGGCGAGGGCTGGAGGGGTGGCTTTCTCCCAGACAGGAGTGCTGGCAGTGTTTACTTTCCTTGGATGAGCCCTCCCCTTTCCCTATGACAGCTGCCATACCTGATTCTCTACCAACCTGGGCAACACCGGTCGCTCTGCCCAGAGGATTCCCTGACACTCTGTCTCTCCAAACTTGCAGGCCTACCAAAGATGCCTCCAGTGGTTTATTCCAATCAAATGTCCTAGCATGGCACATGCTGAGGACTTTCCTAAAATCTCTCAAAGGCTCACAAAACCCAAAAAAGCAGTCTCTGGCTTCAGCATGCCCTGTACCTCTTGCTGAGCAGCCCCAAGCCCACCACTAGTGGCAGCCAGACTCAGTTTTTGGCTTGGCTTCCTGAGGCACCTATAAGCCCAACACAGGTGGCAGCCAAGTGCAAATTGCTTGGTGACTCTGACCAGGTGGCCCTAGAGGTGCACAGGCTGCAGATGAACTTGGCTTGCAGTTGGGGTCCCTCCCAGGAGGGTCTTTGGCCAGCACACCCATTGGCCTGCTTTGCACAGCGACAGAGCAAGAGCACTACCTAGGGTTACATCTGAGGAGAATATACCCACGGGCAGACTAGGCAGGCACCAGAGCCCTGCTAAAGTGAATTCTGCTCCATAGGGTCAATCCATCACTGGCAAACCCTCACAACCAATAATCCTAAGGGTCAATCCCTCCCATCAAAGTGCAAACAGTAACCAAGGCTCAACTATATCAGGAAGGTACACACAAGTCACACAAGGCACACACCTTGAGCACCTCACTCAGGTGACCAGGAAAGCTGTGCCACTGGGCTCCATCAGATACCTACTACATAAAAGATTGAGAGACTTAGGAACTCTACCTAACACATAGAAACAAACTCAGGGAGGCAGCCAAAATGTGAAGACAAAGGAACATGTCCCACATGAAAGAACAGAACAAAGCTCCAGAAAAAGAACTAAACAATGTGGAAACAAACAATCTACCAGATGCAGAGTTCAAAACCCTGGTTATAAGAATCTCGATGAAGTTAGAGGAAGAGTAGATGATCTCAGTGAGAATTTTAACAGAGAGAGAAAACATAAAAGAGAACCGGTCAGAAATGAAAACTATAGTATCTGAGATGAAGAGAACATTAGAGGGAATTAACAGATTGGATGAAATGGAGGATCAAATCAGCAATTTAGAGTATGAGCTACTGAAGGACACCCAATCAAAATAAAAACAAGAAAGAAGA
>PVKZ01005857.1:0-12500 GCA_004027375.1 Macroglossus sobrinus | reverse complement strand
TGTGAATTACTATGGAATTTCAGCTGGAGTTTAAAAACCACCTATATAAATGAGACATACAAGTTGTTGCCGAAAAACCTAAGAATACTTCTTTGTTAAAGGAGAAGGTCGAGTTATGATGGTTGAATCTGTTTTTTGTTTCAGGGACTTATTTACACAGCCATCTATTTCCGGGGGAATCAGGCCACAGCTTTCCCTCTGCCTCTTTCCTGTTCTAAATTTGTTATGTGTGTAACTAAGGAAAAAAGAGCCCCTGACTGTATATAATAGATAGTTCAGGTCATGTTTTTACAAAGGTAATTAGCATCCTTTTGTTTTAGCTTGAAGAAGTTTCTTTAGCATTTCTTATCAGGCAGTTCTAGTAGTGATGAGCTTCCTCAGCTTCTGTTTGTTTGAAAGGGTATATTTCTCCTTTAATTCTGTAGGACTGCTTGGCTGAGTACTAATCTTGCTATTCGATTTTTTCTTTCAATGTTTTGAATATGTCTTCCCACTCTCTCTTGCCCTTCCATGTGCCTGTTCAGAAATTCAGTGACAGTTTTATGGGGGCTCCCTTGGGTGTGACAAGTTACCTTTCTCTTGCTACTTTCAATATTCTGTCTTTGTCTTTGACTTTGGACAATTTAGTTATAAAGGGTGTTGGTTGTAGCCCTTTTCAGATTCAACCTATTGGGTCCTTTGGGCTATTAATATATGGATATCCCTTTCTCTCCCCAAATTCTGGAGTTTTCAATCATTGTTGTTTTAAATAGACTTTGTGTCCTTTCTTTTTCCTTTCTCCTTCTAGGAGTCCTATAATGCCTGTTTCTTCCTCGGTGATGTCTCCTAAGTCTTCTAGACATTCTTCACTCTTTTTCATTCTTTTTTTGCTCCTCTGACTGGATAATTTCAAATAATCTATTTTCTAGTTCACTGAATTTTTTCTGCTTGATTGAGGCGGATATTGAAGCTCTGTATTGAATTCTTCAATCCAGTCATTATATTCTTCAGTTCTAGGATTTCTGTTTGTCTATCTTTTTGATAATTTTTTTTTTTGGTTGTTGAACTTCTCATTTTGTTCATGCATTGTTTTCCTCATTTAATTGAGTTGTCTGTCTGTGTGTTCTTATAGTTTGCTTAACCTCTCGAAGAGGATTATCCTCAATTTGTCAGACAGTTTATAGATCTCTATGTCTTTAGGGGCAATTATTAGTTTTTTAGTTTCCTTAGGTGGTGTTGTGTGCTCCTTATTCTCCATGACTCTTAGTTCCTTTTGTTGGTACTAGTGCATTTGAGTAAGCGGTCTCCTCTTTCAGAAGTTACAGGTTTGTCTCAGCAGCAAATGACCTTCATCGGTCAGCTCAGCTTTGGGTACTGAATGGAACAGCTGGTAGTAGCATCCATGCAGGTGGGGGACGTTATTAGGGTCTCAGTTGGGCAAGGCCACTGCTGTGCTCTGAAGTCGAGGGGTAGTTGCTGGCTGAGCTTTGTGGCTGGTTGGATCACCCGAATGGGCAGAGCTGCTGGCCGGGAACTGCAATCAGACAAGGCCACTTGCTTGGCTCTGCAAACACCTCTGGTCTTGCAAGGTTCCTGGGGTAGTGCCACTGGGTGGATGCTGTGATTGGGCAATGTTACAGAGTGGACCCTTCAATAGCTCCTGTTTGGGTGATGTTTCAGGCTCTCCTCCTCGACCTGATGTTCCCACCGGCTGGACACCATGTTTAGGAGGGGCCACAGGCAGGATTTCACTGTCAGATGGGGCCTCATCCCGTGCTGTTACGAGGAAGGGCAGAAGTCTTTTACCTTAATTTGGCAGGGCTGCAGGTTGCCTTCACAATCAATGAGGCCACTGCATGTGCTCTGCTGCTGGGTGTGGGTCTTGGCCACATTCTGGTTGGGAGAGGTCTCCAGTTGTAGCCTGCAGTTGGGAGGTACTAGAGACTGCTCTACTTTGGGGCAGGGTCCTCTCTAGGCTCCCTCATTGGGTGGGTTTTAAGCTATGCTCTGGTTGAGTAAGGTCACTAACTAGGTTGCTACATAGTCGAGGCTACAGACTGTTTTGGCAGTTAGATAGGCCCATAGGCTGTGCTTTGCTATTGGGCAGGACTAAAGACTGGGTTCTGTGGCTTATTGGTACCATACACTTTCCCCTGTAGCTGCCAGATTTCCTGGCCAGACTTTCTGGATGGCCAGGACCAGAAGCTACACTCAGCAGTTGGATGGGGCTTCAAAGTTGCTTTACCACTTGTGCGGGGTGCTAGAATGGGCTCGATGGTTGGTATGACCTGACTGGGGACCCAAATCGGTCAGAACTGCCAACCAAACCCCCTGGTCACATGGGACCACTGGCTTGGCTCTGCAGAAGGGCAGAGCCACTAGATAGAATCTCTGCTTCGGGACCATGGCAAGCACAAATGTGGTCCCCCAGGTCTGAGTGCTGGTTGCTGCAAGCTCCACCCTTGCAGCAATGGACACTTAGCAATGGACACTTAGCTCTTCCAGAAGCCAGACCGCTGCATCAAATGGAGATGCAAAGGGAATTTCAACCTTCATATCCTTAAGTCTTTGCAGGTGGTACCAACCTCTGTCATTCCCTCCTTCCCTAAGAATATGGTATTGCTTTCAAATGACTAGTTTTACCATAATAATAATTATGGTAAAAAATTTCAGGTTCTCTCTTTGGACTTTCCTAAGACAGTCATTAGTGTTTCGTAGGTTAAGAAATAATAGGTTAAAGAACCAGTTTGGTGAACTGCTATGTGTGTCCTGATTATACATTTAGGAACTTGGGAAATGACTGCTGGGCAACTCCGTGGATCAACTGGACTGTTAAATGGGCATTACCTGTCCTCCATATACTCTACTCTAACAGGGGCCAAGATGGTGTTTTGGGTCTGCAGGTATTAGCATCAACTCAGATGCTGTACCAACAACACTTAAAAGATCTATTTTCCTTTGTGTGGCATACGGTTACTTGAATAAATGGCCATAGATTCTTTTGGTGAAGAATTCAGAGAATCACTACTATGTACATCCGCAAAGTTTCTTATAAGACCTACGCTCATTTCTGTCATCAGGTTCTAGGTCCAAAAATTTGCTCAGGCCTGGAAACTGGGCAGAGGATCTTGACATTTTATTCAGTGGCTCACCTCAGCTATTCAATCATCTATTTTAAATTTATTTTGAAGATACATATGAAATAATATTCTTGTTGGCTGTTCAAGTGTCTTGCTTTAACAAAGCCACATCCTATTAGCTATCTCTGTAGGTAAACGTGGGCTCGACCCCAGCCCCTTGCCCAATGTCATTCTACCTTGCTGTTTACAACAGACACTATTTTATCTAGCTCTTAAAGTTAAATTCTGTCACCTACTTCTATTATTCCGGAATCTAATCCTTTTATTTGCTACTGGGGAATCCTGTTCTGTAAAACATTTCTACGTTACTGCAGCCCGCAGAGGACAGCCCCCGCTGAGACACTCAAGGATGCTAGTGGTGCCTCAGCAGTGTGTTCCTTTTCATCTTGTTTATTTAGGATCTCTGAGGCCTCCCGAGGACACAGGCACAGGAGGAATGGGTTTTCCAGTTGCAGAGAGTACAGACATACCATCTTCCTTAGACTCTCAGGTGTACTTTTTCTATAGTCTGCCCTGGCAGGTCTAGTATCTCTACTTCCACTTTATCTCATTTGCACTGTGGCTTATAGCCAGCCTCTAAGAGCCAGCCTCCCAAGAGTATAACAGAATCATCACCTTGGTCTTTGGCAGGCTAATTAAACTTTGTGGCACAGGAAAGTGTACCCTTCCTTTTTAGTTTCATATTCCTGCACTTATGATTCAGGTTCTATTCCCAAACACCATCTCCTGACACCTGCTAGCACATTTTGGCCAGTCCTGCAGCTCCATTGAAATAAAAACCTTCGTCTCATCTAACAGCCCTACCCAGGACTTGCCCATTGAGTCATCCTGAGAGGACTCTGCTTAGTCTGTATTCAAGCAGGGAGGCGGGGTAGTAGCCTGTCTTCCAACAAGGGACAGGGGGCTCTTTTGAAGGCCAGTGGTTCCAAGGGTTCTGGAATTCAGTGTTCTCAGGTGCATCTACCTAGAAAAGCCACGTTTCTTTATCTGGGTCTGGTATGTGGCACCAGAAGCCATTTATGAGCTAAGAATTCAGTCTGCTCTGCAGTACTGCCATTGTTAAAATTAGGGACTGTGCCAGGCCTTTTCTACTATGTGCCTTCTAGCTGCAGATAAGAGAGTTTTTTTCTCTACGTCATGATTAATAAATTTAAGCCTGTTAGTTACTCTTTTCAACACATCAGATAGCTTAGAAATAGCTATCAAGATCCACAGTTCTTATAGAGACTATTTCTTCCTTTGTAAATGTCAGAGAATGATACCACCTAGTGTCCTCGTCCTCTATATCTCATCCAGTCTCCCACAAGTAAAATTTTGGCAATGGCAATGTTATAACACCCCAGGGATATCCATATTCCACCTGTCACCATCTGGCTGGGCAGTGATCCAACTCCAGAAGCCCATCCTTAGGGCCTGCTTGCTAGGACCATTATCTTAATTTGGGTTTCCTAGAAGCAGAGCCTGTGATGAAGTCTCTTAAAGAAGTGATTTATTGGGAGAGTTCAATTAGGAGAAATGGGGTGAAGGAAGCATGGTGTGTGGTGGGAAAGTGAAGCAACGACGTGGCCACAGCTGGAGACTAGTCCCAGCCTGATCCCTGGGGGAAACACAGAAGCATGAACCACTCCACACATTGGTTCCACCTAAGGGAAGCTGGCCAACCCCCTAGCCAAAGAGGTGTAACCTCCAGGTGAAGCTGGTTTTATTTGGCCAAAGTAAAAACTTAGGGGAGGAGTTGCATCAGCCGCCAACACTTACAGCAGCTGGGGGATGAGAAGCCTGCTCTCAAAGGAGATTCTCTGGAGAACCAACAGCATTCACTGTACCAGTGAACTGTCCTCATTTGTTTCCTGAATAGCAAACACTTCCTTGAAACTCTTCTCAAATTCTGCCTCCAGTCTAAGTCCCATTAGGCCAAAATCATTGTACTGGGGAAAAAAAAAAAAGACAAATGTAATGACACTCATCATTAGTGTTTAGACACATTGCAATTGAGAATGATCGCCTTAAATGCGTAAGCTACATTAATCGGATTAAGATTAAAAACTCACGGGGCCAAGAGTAACTTCTGCTTTTTAAGTGCACAGTTATTTCTTAAAAACTGGACAGAAATGGGAAATCATTACCATACTCAGGGAGTTTTACTCATTGGGTTTCAGTTGTTCATTTTAGTGAGAATTAGAAAACAAATCTATGTTCTTATAACAATTCAAATAGTTCAGAGTTTCCAAGTATAATCAGTGATCTTCCTTTCGCGTTTTCACTTCTATTTCCCTCTGGTGACCCCTGTTAACTATATAGACCATTCACAAGCAAAGAAATCTGGAGTTTGGGATTCTTGAGCAGTTTGAGTGAGCGGATTAGGGGAGAGAGAAGCAGCACAATAGGACTTTAGGACGTGATTCTTTTCTCTTTAGGTTTGGAGAAGGGAGGACTCTGCTCCTCTCATTGAGTCCTGTCACTTTTTAGGAGGGAAATGAGCTCTCAGGGACCTGGGGTTCTGCTGGCAGGGACACCTCCTGACTCACTGTCGCTCTCCATGGTGAGCTTAGAGCCTGAATTTAAAAAGTCACCCACTTCTTGGACCCTTGCTTGGATAAGCTTCTCAACTAAAATTTCCCAGCACCAGGAAATGAAGACAGAGTGACTCAGTGCAAAGAAAACAAGAAGGGAGCAGGGAGTACCACTTACCTTGTAATACGCCCTGTGGTTCTGAAAGATGAGGCGCATGTCCCGCACGAACCCCTCCACCTGGGGGTAGCCCTGCTCATTTAGCCTCTTTTTGATTTTGTCCAACCACATGGATTCAGTTAGGTTTTGAGAAGCCTCATTAATCTGGTGAAAGAAATGTATGAATAAGAGATTACTGGCATAGCTTATTGTCTGACTTCTGTGGATTCCCGGAAAATCCAGCTAAAATACAAGATGAAGATAATGGCAGCGTGTCCTCTCATTCCCACGGGCTTCAGATCACAAATCCCACAAGTGCCCATGTCCAGGTCAGGAAACATCCTGGTGGCCTGTAGTCACGGTGTGGTATCGTTACTTACATAATAATAATATGGAATCTTCGCAAAAAACGAGCTCTCTGAATGGCAATAGACTTTCACAAGGAGGAATTCACACGCCTGCAAAAAAACAAAAAAGAGGCTGTGAATGAAAAGCAGTTTGGAGAGAATGAGTCATGTGCAGGCTCAGGCAGAGGCATGACTACGACAGACTTTGGGAAGTCTCCCCAAACATGTGTGGCTCTAGAAAACAGTCACTTATGGCCGAGTTATTTTTCTGCAAACAAGATCTGGTGAGATTTCAGCACAGTTGAGACATGGCTCGGAAAAGCAGTTTCCCTGCCCCTCTCACCCTGGGACTGACTTCTTATGTGTGCATGGAAAAGACAAGGCTTGGGGTTCGAATGTGACTCACCAACTGCTCCTCAGGCCCCATCTGCTTCTCCAGGACCTCAGATTCCCTGTGACACTTCTGACGTGCTGAATACACCTTTATCCTGCAGAAGATACAACTCCACAGGTCCCTGAGAGGTTGGACATAAGTAAGCAAGGGCCGGGCCCCTGGAAACAGCCACTGTTCCTACAGCTGCCACTGTTTTCCTTTCAGGAACTGCTGACGGGCAAGCCAGGGGATGAAGGCAACACTTCTCAGAGTCACCAAGCCCCTCATGTGGGGTCTGAGGTGATGACACCCCTTCCATTGAGGGTAGCAGGATGGGGTCCAGTGGGTAGGAGAGTAGTGTCAGAGTGAGTGGGGGGCTTTCCTTTCCCATCTGAGCTGCTGGGAGCATGAGAAACCCTGCCCACCAGGCCTGAGTGTTGGAAACGGCATTAATGTGCCTCAGGCTTCTGTCACCAGTTGAGAATGAGCGAAAATGAGAAAACCAGGCCAGGTTTCCTGCCTTTTGTGAATAAGCATAGAATATGAACCATTGGCATTTCCACCCCTGTGAACAGGAGTCTGTGCTGGAAAGCTTCTAGGGAAGGACAGTAGCAGGATGCAGGCAAAGGAGCCAGCCACTGGCCCCAGCTGCTTAGAGGACAGAGAACACCACGCACCTGCTGCCAGCGTCTTTAAACAGCTCTCCAGATCGCACTGCTGGGGCCCTTACCACAGACCCTGCTCTTCCCGCATCAGGACACAAGTGGGAACTCCACTGGGGGAGCGTGCCTGGCAGTGGGGAGGGTCCCTAATCAGGAGGGAGGGGCTGCATCTCACAAACCTCTCAGCTTCCACAGGTGGTGGGTGACAGTTCTCATGAAAGGATCTCGAACAAGTGTCACAACAGAACAGCTTTCCTCCATCATGGCAGACCTCACATACATCTGAGTTTCTCAGCTAGAGGGTAAAACAATGTCCATATCACCTGTGAGAATCTGAAGGCCAGCCCTATGGGAATCTAGAACTCGAAGCCTTTGTGTGAACCTACATGGACACTCACATGCTTCTCCCTGTGCTATTAAGGGACAGCATGGACAGCATATCAGAAAAAGGAACTATGGGCTGCAATGAGGTTCAGAAGGAGGGATCTGTGTGTCAGAACAGGAAATTTTTCCCTATAAGCCCAGTGATGCTAACACACAGAAAGACTAGCGGTAGAACAAGAGAGTGATTTCATAAGAATCTGAATAATTTTAGTACCACGCAGATAAAAGTTCCTGAAATAGTGTTAAGTCCATTTGTCGACACCTTAGTGATTAATATACTGGGTGGACAAAGAGAAAAGACATTAATTCACAGATTTTTTGAGTCTTTTTCTTTGCTGTTGGGTGAAAATACGTGTGTTGAGTGAATTGGGATTCCAATCATTTCTTTTGTTTTAAAAAATAGCCACGTATGAGGAAGTACAAGCCCCCAAGGAACACCTTGCCAGGAACTCCCACTCAATGTCTGGGGGATCCTGAAGCATATCACCAGTGGGGTCCAAAGAGGCTCTAGCATAGAAACCTGGGACCATTTTTCTTTTCCTCGCTGTAGAGACCCACAGATTACCATCAGCATTCTCCAAAAGAGTGGTGACTCCTCTTCTCAGAAGAACAAGGAAATAACAGATATAACCGATGTTTAATGATCTCACATGTATAAAATTTTTCACAGATTTATCTTTCAGGTTCTTGGATTAGAATCATCCAAGAACAGTGTGGAAAATACTAATGTCCAGAGATTCTGAATCGGTTGGTCTGGTTGGGGCTCAGGCATTGATATTCCTCTTTGAATCATAAAATGGGTAATTTTGTGTATCAAAATCATCTGAGGATTTTTAAACAATCTTATTGTCTAAGTCATATCACAAATTGCTTAAACTAAAATTTTCTTAAGATCAGAGCAGAAATAAACAAAATAGCGTCTAAAACACAATTAAAAAAATTTAAAAACTGGTTCTTTGAAAATAAAGCAAAATGACAAATCTCTAACAAGACTTTTCAAGAAAATGAGAGGACCCAAATAAATGAAATCAGAAAGGAAAGAGAGGTGACAACTCTACCACAGAAATACTGTGAACAATTATACACCAAAAAATTAGACAATCTGAAAGAAATGAATACATTTCTAGAAACATGCAATCTTCCAAGACTGAATCAAGAAGAAACAGAAAATCTGAACAGTTTGATTCTTACTAATAAAATCGAATCAGTGATCAAAAAACTTCCAACAAATAAAAGTCCTGGGTTGCTTCACAGGTGAATTTTACCAAACATTCAAAGAAGAATTAACACCTATTCTCAAAAAAGTCAAGAGTAGAAAAGACTCTCAAGCTCATTTTGAGGTCGATATTACCTTGATTCTAAAACCAGACAAAGACATTACAAAACAAATTACATTATAAGCTGATATCCTTGATAAACATAGATGCAAAAATCCTCAACAAAATATTAACAAGCTGAATGCAGCAACACATTAAAAAGATCATTCACCATGTTCAAGGGAGATGTATTGTTGGGATGCTGGTTTAATATCTGCAAATCAATTAATGCAATACATCACAAAAACAAAGTGACATAAAAATCATGTGATCACATTATAGATGCAGAAGAAGAGTTTCACAAAATCCAGCACCCATTTATGATAAAAACTTAGAGTAGGGTGGAATAGAGAAAACATACCTCAATGTAATAAAGGCCATCTATATCATACCCACAGCTAACATCAATCTCAACAGAAAAGCTATAAGCATTTCCCTTAAGATCAGGAACAGGACAAGGATGTCTATTTTTACCACTTTTATTTACCACTTGTATTGAAATTATAGCCATAGCAATCAGACAAGAAAAAGAAATAAAACACCTGAATTGGAAAGGAAGAAGTAAAACTGTCATTATTTGCAGATGACATGATACTATATGTGAAGTACCCCAAAGATTCCACAGAAGACTATTAGAACTACAAAGTGACATGCTCCAACTGAGTGTGAGCACGCTTCAGGGGAAAGCAGCAATGACACAGATAATGTACCGAAGGAAAAGGCCTAGGTAATGCTGGGGCTACAGATGGGAATTGGTACTTACACACAGGTCAGTGAAAGTGTCGTCATGAGAGTTTGGTAGTCTCTGCTGAAAGGAGAGAAAGATTGAGTGACAATATTGAATGTGATGTTTGCATCTATCACTTATTTAAACAGCCGCCCCTTGAGAAATTCAGTTCACAGTCTATCCCTTATTTCCTGGACCTAGATGTCTACGAGGAGAGTTAAAAGTGCCAAAGTACCACTGTTTGGCCCAATGTAGTCCCATTCCCTGGCTCACAAACTCAAGGTGAGCCTTTGTGAAGCCACGCCAGGAGTCTGGCCCTGATTTTCACAGATGGCATCGGAGAAACCCCCTGGTTCTCCAACTTCGATGGGGCCCTCAGTCGCTCTCCTCTATATTAGAAAGTGTCATCTCAGTGGACGAGCTGTGATGAGAGTATCAAACTGATGTATCACCAACAGCTCCCAGAGACCACACATTCCAATACAATTAGAAAGTAGTAACTTTTATGAGAAAAAAAACATATCTGTAAGGACTATTTTGATGGCTCCTTAATCATTTGCATCTCAAGTTTACCATCCAAGGCCAACTTTGTCTTATATACAATGGAATGTTCACAGGAGCAACTCTGAAGTCACGTGCCCCTCCAAGACAAGAGTTGGTGAGAGCTTAATTTTCATTACCTGATAGAGAATCCATAAAATAACATACAGTGCATGAAAAAACAGTTATGTGAGAAGATGTAGAAAGTTATATCATCATTACCTTTTTTCTCTTGCCATATATTTTTGGAGGATTAGGTACAAATCCTTCCTGAATAATAAAAAGATCCAAGTATATGGTTAGCCTGTATTGATTTTTTGTGAGTCTGATATTTCTACCTTACTCCCAAATATTTCTACTTTGATGTCCCACAGTCAGCTCAAAGCCAAGGTGTCTTAAGAATAAATCATTTCTCTCACCTGTACTTCTAGAATTTATTAATGGTACCTGAAAAATTATCTGAGAACCTTTTTCCTTGCTCCTGTGTTTTTTTTTCCTGTCTTAAGACATTTTCCCTCACCATCGGACACTTCACACCTCCTTTCCATTCCCACCAGTGCCACCCAAGCGTGCATCCTCACACCAGGGCTATTTCATCAGCACTCACTAATCCTACATGTCCTGGGGATCAGACACTCTGGACAAGCTCAGGCACGCAAAGGTGGACAAGCCCTGGAGGGGTCTGGAGAGAAAAGGAGAATGCATGGAAGGAGAATATAATACAGTGTGAGAAGAGCCTTAGCACTGGGATCTGGGGGCCCAGGGAGAAAATGACCAGGGCAGGCCAGTTAGGGAATATTCAGAGAGGAGTGACAGCTGAGCTGAGCATTGCAGGCTGAGTATGAATTTGTTGGGCTGAAAGAGATTGAAGTCATTTCAAGGCCCCGTGGCTGTCTGAGGTACTGTTTTGAATACATCATTTCACACCTCAGGAGACCATGGATTCTACATTGTCCAAGTTTTGAGTTTAAACTTCTTAGCCTGGCATTCATTCCCTCCACAAATAACCCCAATGAATGGATTTTGCTGTATCACACTCCAACTGTCTACCTCAACCCTTGGAACTACGTTCATCATGGTTCTGGTTTTCATGCCATTCTTTCTCTGGAGCCTCTTCTTCCTACTTGCTTGACTCTAGACTTTCTCCTTTCAGTGCATAACGTTGTCTGCCAGCACCTGAGTCAGAATGACTTTTCCCTCGTCAAAGCTCCTGCATCTATCCTGATGGAGCCCTTTACCACACTGTGGTGCTGCCTTGTACTGAGGTATGAGTGTGGGGCACCTTTCCCCCGTGAGAGAATGAAGTCAGGGGTCCTCGGGGCTTCAGTTATAACATCTGTTTGGTGAGCAAGGAGTGAACTTATCTTAGAGTACAAGGCAAGTTACATCTCCTGCCCCCATGACTGAAATACCTACCTCTATCAGCCTTTTTAGGGGCTTCCCACCACAGCGCACACTGAGTTTCCAGGACTTTGATCTTCCATAACCTCCTCTGATTTCAAATTCCCTGGGGGTGAACCAATTTCCATCCTCTCTCCTTATACACTTTTTGCTGGATCCTGTAAGACCAGGGTAAGTTGATTCTGGGCCCTCTGTTCAGAGCCTAGATGGTAGAATCTCACCACACTGGATCAGAAGACACGCAATGTAGACTCAAGGCCACTATCAGAAGAGTCTAGTCTCCCCTTTCAGACTTCAGAATCTCTAAACCTAGCCTGAAACTCCACTTAAAGGGGATTACCTGCTTTGTATGTTTATTTTATTGCCCTTTGTGCAACTAAAAAGGGATAATTATCATCAAAATCAACCTTCTAAAAGTATTCCAAAATTGCCTACGAAGTAAAGGCAGGTGATTTCGAAGTATGATAGAGAATGAATGAGACTCTTCAATGGCCCGGGACAATGTGGAGGCAGAACTTTAAGGTGAACTGAGATCTCAGGTAAGGGCCCTCCTGCTCCTAATGGCACCACAGCAACATCTGTGCCCTTTATTACAGCATTTTTTAAATCCAGTTTAATGTAAATTTTGAGCAGAGAGTTTTCTACCCTTGAATTCATGAACAGCCAATATTAGAAATAAATGTGAAATGTAATCCACTGTAAAATTTAAGTAATGTGCAAAAGATGATCATATTCTAGACATTATTAGTCATTGGAAACATGCAAATGAAAACCACAATGAGAGACCACTTCATACCCATTAGGATGGCCATAATTAAAAATGTCAAATGAAAATAAGTGTTATAGGGAAAGAGAAAAATTGGAACCTTCAGATATTGCTGGTGGGATTATAAAATGTTGCAGCCACTTTGTAAAAATATTTTGGAAATTTTTTATTCCAAATAAAATACTTTGGGGAAAA
>PVKZ01005856.1:0-45059 GCA_004027375.1 Macroglossus sobrinus | reverse complement strand
CCTTGTAGTATAGTTTGATATCAGGTAGTGTGATAAACTCCAACTTTGCTCTTTCTCAAGATTGCCATGGCTATTCAGGGTCTTTTATGGTTACATATACATTTTTGGATTATTTGTTCTAGCTCTCTGAAAAATGTCATTGGTATTTTGATAGGGATTGCATTGAATCTATAGATTACTTTGGGTAGTATGGTCACTTCAATGATGTTGGTTCTTCCTACCTATTAGTACAGTATATGCTTCCACTTATTTGTATCTTCTGAAAGCAGTATCTTCTGAAAGCAGATCTTTTACCTCTTTGGTTAATTTAATTCCCAGGTATTTTATTGTTGCAGTTGTAAGTGGGATTGTTTTCTTAATTTCTTTTTCTGAAAGTTCATAATTGGAGTATAAAAATGCCACTGACTTTTGAATATTAATTTTGGATCCAGCTACTTTACTTAATTCATTGATCAGTTCTAATAGTTTTTGGTAGGATCTTTAGGGTTCTCTTTATATAATATTATGTCATCTGCAAATAACAAGAGTTTTACGTTTTCCTTTCTAATTCGGATACCTTTTATTTCTCTTTCTTATCTGATTGCTGTGGCTAGGACTTCCAATACGATGTTGAATAGAAGTGGTGAAAGTGGGCAACCTTGTCTTGTTCCTGATCTTAAGGAAAATGCTTTTAACCCTGCCCCATTAAGATGTTAGCTGTAGGTTTGTCATATGTGACCTTTGTTATGTTGAGCCATATTCCTTTTGTTCTCATTTCACTGAGAGTTTTTATCATAAATGGATGCTGGATTTTATTGAATGTTTTTTCTGCATCCATTGATATGATCATATAATTTTTATATTTCAATTAGTTAGTGTGATATATCATATTGGTTTGCAGATATTGCACTAACCTTTCATCCAAGGAATAAATACAACTTGATCATGGTATATGACATTTTTAATGTATTGAATTTGGTTTGGTAATATTTGGTAGAGGATTTCTGCATCAATGCTCATAAGAGATATTGGCCTATAGTTTGTTTTTGTAATATCTTTGTCTGGTTTTGGAATCAAGGTAATGGTGGCCTCATGAAAGGAGTTAGGGAGCCTTCTCTCTTCTTGAATTGTTTGAAATTGTTTGAGAAGAATAAGTGTTAATTATTCTTGAATGTTTGGTAAAATTCACCTATGAAGCCATCTGGTCCAGGAGTTTTGCTTTTTTGTGGGGGGAGGGTTTTTTGATGACTGATTCGATTTCATTGGTGGTAATCAGTACATTCAGAACTTTTGTTTCTTCTTGACTCAGTCTTTGGAGATTGTATGTTTCTTGGAATGTATCCATGTCTTCCACATTGTTCAATTTGTTGGTGTATAATTGTTTGTAGTATTTTCTTATGATCCTTTGTATTTCTGTAGAGTCCATAGTTATTTCTCCTCTTTCATTTCTGATTTTATTTATTTGAGTCTTCTCCCTTTTTTTCCATGATGAGTCTGGCTAAGGGTCTATCAGTTTTGTTTATCCTTTCAAAGAACCAGCTCTTGGTTTCATTTATCTTTTGTACGGTTTTTCTAGATTTTATTTTGTTTATTTCTACTCTGATCTTTAATAATTTCCTTCCTTCTATTCACTTTGGGTTTTGTTTGCTGTTCTTTTTCTATTCTTTTAAGTGTAAGGTTAGATTGCTTATTTGAGCTTTTTCTTATTTCTTGAGGTTGGCCTGTATTGCTACGAAATTCTCTCTTAGGACTGATTTCACTATGTCCCACAGATTTTGAATTCTTGTATTTTCATTTCATTTGTCTCTAGGCATCTTTTGATTTCTTCCTTGTTCTCATTGATAACCCACTCATTGTTTAGTAGCATGTTATTTAGCCTTTGTGTGTTTGTGTATTTTCCAATTTTTTCTTGTAATTGATTTCTAGTTTCATACCATTGTGATTGGAAAAGACATTTGATATGATTTCAATCTTCTTAAATTTATTGATACTTGTTTTGTGTCCTAAGATGTGGTCTATCCTGGAAAATGTTCTATGTGCACTTGAGAAGAATGTATATTTTGCTGCTTTGTGATGAAATGCTCTGAAAATATTTATGAAATCCATCTGGTCTAATGTGTCTTTTATGCCCATTGTTTCCTTGCTTATTTTGTCTGGAAGATCTGTCCATTGGTGCCAATGGGTTGTTAAAGTCTCCTACTACAAGTGTATTACTGTTGATTTCTCTTTTTATGTCAGTCAATAACTGCTTTATGTATGTAGTGCTCCTATGTCAGGTGCATATATATTTACTAGGATTATTTCCTCTTGATTTATTGATCCCTTTTTCACTATGTAATGCCCTTCTTTGTCTCCTATTATAGCCTTTGTTGTAAAGTCTATTTTATCTGATATAAGTATCGCTACCCTGGCTTTTTTTTTTCATTTCCATTTGTATGAACTATCTTTTCTCATCCCTTTACTTTCAGTCTGTGAGTTGCATTTGATCTGAAGTGGGTCTCTTGTAGACAGCATATATATGAGTCTTGTTTTCCTATGTATTCGGCTACCTTATGTCTCTTGGTTAGAGCATTTAATCCATTTATGTATAAAATGATTATTAATAGATACATAGTTACTGCCATTTTATTATTTGTATCCCCCCTCCCTTTTTCGATAGAAGTCTCTTTAACATTACTTGTAATACTGTCTTGTTGGTGATGAATTCTTTAAGATTTTCCCTGTCTGGGAATCTATCTCACATTACATTTTAATTGAAAGCCTTGCTAGGTAGAGTTCAATACTCCTATTTTAAGTAATGAATAAAGAGATGTATAGTAATATATATCTCTGGGGTTCTTACATGAATAGCAGAGATAGAAGTCCAGTGTTTACAGAGGAGATAAAATAAAAATGAGTAACAGTTCAAGCATTTAATTCCAAATTTTTCTTGGAAGAGTACAAACAAACATGTCCTAACCACAGGGAATAATTGGAGCTCAGGTCAATTTATTTTAACAAATATGTAATGAGAACCTACTATATATGAAAATGAGCAAGACATTTTTCTTGTCTTCCAGGAGTTCAAAATCGAATGGAAGTCAGATAATTATTATTTACAGCTGACTATAACAGTCAGATGAGATGTAAAATGCTAAAGTGAGTTTAAGGAGTCCTACCTCTGCCTCAGAACAAAGAATTATAACTAATATTTCAACAAAGCAGACAAAATGAAGTCATGAAAAAATAATGCAAAAGTATACAGAAAAAAGGAGCAAAGAACAAAGAACATATAGGAAACAGAAGAAAAAGTGCAAGATGATATTTTTAATCCCAACCATGTCAATAACTTCATTAAATACAAATGGTCAATAGGGGGAAGGTATAAACAGTTGTGGGAAATAAGAAAAGTTTCATGAATGAGGTGGCATTTCCTAGAGTCCTTAAAGGATGGGACACAACTTTAACAGGAAGAATAAAAAAGATATATGGGTCATGTTCTGAGGTGGCCTCACATCATAAAAAGATAAGAATGTAAGATTTATTTTACTAACAATAAGTCATTGACTTGAACTAGAGTAAAATTAAGATACATAGGAATACTGAAAGATAAGACTGAAGTTAAGTTAGGACCATACTTGGAGCCACTTGAATTCCAAAGAGAGGTTTCTGTCATTAATTTGGAAATTATTGGAAAACTGCTGAAGGAGACAAAATTGGAGCTGTGCTTTGGGATGACTAGCCTGAATGTGATGGAATTTATACTTATAAGTAGATTAAGTCAGGATATCATGAAGATGTATTTTATTAAGAGAAACTTCAAGAAATATTTCATTGAAGGTACAACAGAAAAGACCGAGTTAAAGTAGATGAATTAAGATACCAAGTCAGGTGCAAGTTGAGATGGGGTGGGCAAGGCAAGAACCAAGAACACCCATGTATAGAGGTTTTTGTTCAGAAGCACTTTAAAGGTGACACATGCAACAGGACATGTGATGGGAAAATGAGAGGGAAATAGAAAGAACTGTGATAAATGTTTGGAGCTACTAAACTTTTAAAAAACAAAAATAGGTAATGTTAGAGCAAAATGTTCTAGGAAGGGCAAGGCGTCTTCAAAACAGACTATACAGTGGGTAGAGGATACAGAAGGTCCTGACTATATGTTGAGTATTTCAATTATTTGGAGTAATTTCAGTAATTGTATGTTTGATCAAAATGAAATATACTTAAAAGTTCAATCTGTAAAAGCATCTCTCTCTTCTACCTGTTTCCTGACATGTAAATAGCAAAACTTATACCCATTATGCCTTGAAGTCACATTCCTAAAAGAGAATACTGAGCCAAATAGCAGAGCTATTAAAAGGTCCTGTTGAGAGCATGAACAAACCTCTAAGGGCAATATCAGAATGGCATATGTTTTCTATGAAGTAGTTGTCAATAGCAGGTGTTCATACATTCTGGAAACAAACAAAAACTGAATCACTTGCTACTTAGATGGAAGGTTCTTAAAATAGAGGAATGGGTGGGTTAGTCATATCTGACACAAACTATACTCCCACTACTGCACATTTCTCTACAGGAAATCTTAATTTATTGAAAATAATTTCAGCCATTCTTCTCAATGTAACATCTGAAGGTCAGAGTGACGAAGGTATGCTCTGGAACTCGTGAGTTCTAAACATAGAAAACTCCATTTCTGACCTCACTCTATACGTAAAAGTTAAAAGAAAGGTAACTTTTTCTCCAAAATCACTTTGTTTATCCCCTTTTATTATGGGAAAACATTAGGCATGCATGAATTAAGTGAAAATGAATACACCTGAATACTCTCCTTCAAGATTTTAAGAAAACTTATCATAGTTTCCACTTAGAATTTTGGTTTTTGTTTACAAGGTAACAAAGAGTTGGCCAATTACTCAAAAGTAAACCTCAAAGTGGCCACCCAGATCCAGATGTTTGGAGGAGACAGAAGTAAAAAATACCCATTTCTGTCATAATCATAACTTGGAAATGAACTTATTTTGGAAGTTTGACATGAGATAGATTGCATTCTCATAGAAATGACAATAAGTATGGGGTTTACACGTATGAAAAGTTGAAAAATAACGTTTTGATTCTCACATTTAATTCCATGGTATTTCAGTTGTCTCAGGTCTCATGTATAAATGAAAAGCTTAAATAATACGCATAATAGTTATCACAGATCTTGTCATGTAACAGATATGTGTTAATAATTATTGTATTATTATGAGTGTTTGTATATAGATTGCTCTGAGCACATATCTAATATTAATATAAACAACACACAATATGCTGAAACATTTAAATCTATATTAATCATGTTTCTTTTTTTTTTGAGAAAATACAGGCAATATAAGAAACTCTTAATAAAGGACAGAAAGTAGAAGGATAAATTAAATCATCAATTTCCCCAATAATCTTCTGCATCATCATATTTCATCCTGTCTTTTCCCTATTTCTTCTCTATTGGATAGACTAACAAATAATGGCACTCTGAGAGAGCAGCAACAGGCTGACAGCAGTCTTATACAGAGTACTGGCTGCAGGCTTCAGACATCTCAGTTATGTTTTATTAGATTTAAATAAAATTTTACAGGATATGTACTATTCACCACTCTACCTTTTCTCCATATCTTATGCCAGGCTTGATATAAACATTTTTATATTAGCTGCTGCACTCCTGAAGGCATTTGATTTGGGGATCCCTGACTTAGATAATATTCAAAGTAAACTTATCTGGTCATATAAGTGGATCACTGTTAAAGGCTATTATGTATTTTTGTTTGTATATTTACCAATATAAATGAAACTAATAGTCGTACTGATAAGGAACTAATAGTGTCTTCAGCAGAAGTCTCAGACTGTGATCCAAATGGGGCAATTTAATTTTGTAAAAGAGAATATAGTCAATCCCACTCTAAAAGTGTGAGACCAAAAGGTTTATGAACTTACTATAATGATGCCTGTAGAGGTTCAGTTTAATTTGACATCTTCTGGTAAATAAAATCCTTATTTACTGGGATTATATGAATAATTATATAATTTATGATAGAATTGTTTACTGGTATTATATAATAACTTCATGAATAATTTTCTAATGAATAATTATATATTTGGTTTCTCTAGAACCATTCATCTTTGAATGAGAAACTCCCAAACCAGTATCTTATAAACTCTTGGTAAATAGAAGTAATTCTCATTGATAGAGCCTGAAATAGCTAATAAATTAACAGAAAGGAAGTCTGTCTGCTAATACCTGTTGCACGATAGTTGTCAATTCCAAGCAGAGCTGTATGACATTGTTTCTTGTGACTGAATAGTCTGTGACAGCAGCAAATGGTGACCTACAAAGGAAAAAAAACTGTGATTAATAGAAACAGCTTTTGAAAGCTTCCAAATACAATAGCTTAAAATAAGATTTGGAATAACATGAAATAAATTGTTTTGAATTTTATATAGTGATAAAAACATTCAGGGTATATTTAGGTAAAAAAATTTGAGGGAAATACTTGGAAGAGAATTAAATTCAAGAAACATTATGTTTGCTTTCCATCAGATTTCTCTCTCTTTTTTTTAGTTCTTAATACTTAGAAGTTCTTTGGTACTTCTTACAAGGTCTCTTCACTACATCTAAAACAAATTGACAAAAACAGCATACATTAGGTAAACAACATTTTTTTTTAACTTTCAAATGAAGTGAAGATTTTGAGTACAGTATCTTCTTGAACTATTCACAATTAAGAGCTGGTAATAATGATAACTAACACTGACTGAAGACTTACTATGTGCCAGTTACTATTCTAAATGCTTTACATGTACTGAATAATTTTCACAACTCATGAGATAGGCACAATTATTATTTCTATTTTACAGATTTCAAACCTGAGATATGGAAATGTTAAGTGACAACTAGCAAGTGCTAAAGGTGGTATTCAAACCTAGGAAGTATAACTTCAGAGCCTACTCCACACACAGTTAAACACTGATATATTGCTTTAATGAACTTACCTAGATTTAACTTCACTGATTATGTGAAGGTCACTTCACATCCTTTTAAGACCAAGTTGGTATATAAATAATATATAATATATACACATATACATATCCTGGTATAAGGTCTATATTTTCAAGATTGTCATAGACAGATAGCAGCAGTCTTTCTTAGCAAGTGTTTTGCCACCAAATGAATTCACAGTGGCTTTCCATTATTCCTTTTCCTCTCTCTTGTTTGTGAATGCAAAATATTTTTTTAATGGGGCCAAATTTATGATATGAGAGGCACAGTTTAAGGAAAAGAAAACAAAATCACAAATATAATGATATGGAGGTGAAATTTAGTCAAATTACTGGAATCTTAGTGCTTTGCATCTCTATTGATTTCTTTAGGCAATTTACTGGAAATGCTTATATAGAACTGTCTCTTAGCTAGAAACTGAATTTGTCTCTCTTCTAGAAAACTCTACAATTCAAACACCTCCCACTATCACATGTGTCCATATAAGAGAAAGAACTTTCATTGGTTATATTTTTTGAAACAGATTTTTCACTTATATATTTTTTTACTTTGATCATTCTAATAGCTATGTAGTAGCATATCATCACAGATTTAATTTGAATGTCAACAATAGTTATATATATTTTCCATATTTATGTTACAAATTATCTGTCTAATAGTTACCAACATTTCCCTAGTAATTTCCTAATCAGTAATGATGTTTAACATTGTTTTGTGCATATTTGCTGTCAATAAATGCTCTTTAGTGCAATATCTGCCCAAGCCCTTTGCACATTTTCTATTTGGATTCTTGGTATTCTTACTCTTGGGTTTAGAGAGTTCTAAATATATTTTGTAAAATTGGTAATCTGTAATATTCTCAGTCTATGGCTTGCCTTTCCATCCTCATAAATGGGATCTTTAGCAGATTGAAAGTTTTTTATGAGGTCAAGTTTATTAATAATTTCTTTTCTGGATTGTGCCTTTAGTGTTATATCTAAAAAAAATCTTCATCTGAACCTGTCATTTTTTCTTCTAAAAGTTTTGTAATTTTACTTTTTACATTTGGATTTATGACCCATTTTTAAGTCAATTTTTGTATTAAGTGTGAGGTTTCAATCGAGGTTCACTTTTTTTCTATGCTTAGCCAAGTGTTCTACCACCATTTGTTGAAAGACTATCCATTCTCAACCAAATTACTTTGACAATTCCTTTGTCAAAAAGAAACTAACCATACTTATCAAGGTATAGTTCTAGATTCTGTGTCTTTTCTGCCATCAATACCACAGTTTTGATTACTGAAGTTACAGAATATTTAAAATCAGGTAATTTCTTTTTCAAAATTAACTATCCTTATTCCTTTGCTTTTTAATGTAAATTTTAGAATCATATGTAGCTATTAAAAATCCTGCTGGGATTTTTATATGAATTTCATTAAACCTACCAAGAGATTTGTGGAGAACTAACACCTGTACCAACCTGAGTTTTCTAATACATGAACCGCTATGTCTCTCCATTTATTTAAGTCTTGTTTGATTTCATACATCAGTATTTTATAGTTTTTACATATAGACCTTGTAGAGATTTTGCTAAATTTATGTGTAGGCATCTCATTATTTTTGGAGCAACTATAAATTTTACCACGTTTTCAATGTTGGTTTCCAACTTCTACTTTCTAATATATAGGAATATGATTAATTTTTGCGTATGGACTTTGTATACTACAACCTTGCTAAATTCACTAGGTCTAAAGGTATTTTGTAGATATCTTGGAATTTTCTCCACAGACACATATTATCTGCAAATAGGGAAAGCTTTATTTTTCTCCTTTCCAATCTTTATGCCTTTAATTTCCTTTTCTTCCTGACTGTGCTAGATATGACTTTCAGTACATTAAATAGTAAGGATGAGAGTGGACAGCCTTGCCGTATTCTGAATCTTAGGAGGAAAGCATTCAGTCTTCCACAATGAAGTATAAGGTTAGCTGTCTCTTTTTAAAAGTTGAGGTATTGCCACTCCATTCTTATTTTGCTGAGAATTTTTATGATTGGATGTAGGATTCTACCAATACCTTTATATTAACTGAGAAGACCATATAATATTTATTCTTTAGCCCATTGATGTGGTGAAATACATTGAGTTATTTTTAAGTTGTTGAAGCAGCTTTGCATACTTGGGGAAAAAATCTCACTTAGTCATGGTGTATAATTCTATTTATATATGGTTGAATATGATTTGTCAATATTTTGTGGAGGATTTTAACATGTAAATTCATGAGATATTGATCTATAGTTTTCTTTTTCTGTAGTCTTTGTTGAAGATTGGCATCAAGATAATGACTGTCTCATAAAAAGAGATAGAAAATTTTATAATTTTCTGGCAAATTAGAAATAGACTGCATGTAATTGGTGTCATTTCTTCTTTAAACATATAGTAGAATTCACCAGTGAAATTATCTGGGCCTGGAAACTTTTTATCCCACCCCTGAAGGGATTCTAAGTACAATTCAATTCCTTTAATAGTTATAACATTATTCAGAGTATCTATTTTATCTTGGGTGTTTTGGTAGTTTGTGTTTTTCAAGAAATTTGTCTATTTTACCTAAGCTGTCAAACTTATGAAGTTATTTGTATTATTCCTTTCTTATATTTTTAATTTTGATTGGTTTCTCTATCGTGCAGTTTTCAGTTTCATTGATTTCTGCTCTTTTGTCATTATTACTTGCTCCTTTTTGCTTGCTTTGGGCCTATTCTTATTTTTCTATTTTTAAAAATTTTATCTTATTGTTAAGAATACTTAACAAAATTTTAAGTGTACAAGACAGTACTGTTAACTATAGTTACACTGTACTACAGCAGATCTCTAGATGGTATTCATCTTAACTGAAACTTTATGCCCATTAATTAGCAAATAATTTTCTATTTTCTTGAGATGGGAGCTTAGATAATATATTTGAGATCTTTCTTTTCTACCTAGGCATTTGGTGCTATACATCTACTTTTCAGCATTGCTTTAAGCTATGTGCCACAAAAATATGGTTTGGTTTATTTTCATGTTGTTCAATGTATTTCTTTTTATTTCAATTGAGACTTCCTCTTTGATCTATAGATTATTTAGAAATACATTATTTGATTTCTAGTTTGATTCTATTATGGTTGAAGAACACACTTTGATCTCAATTTTTTTGAATTTATTGAAAATTGTTAGATGATGCAAGTCTATTTTGGTGAATGTCCCATGGCACTTGAAAAGAATTTGTACTCTGCTATTGGATAAAGTGCTCTAAAGATGTCAATTATATCTTGTTTGGTGGTGGTGTTCGACTCTTCCACCAAACTACTGACTTTCGGTCTAGTAGTTTTATCATTTTTTTGAGAAAGTGGAGATGAAGTATCCAACTATTATTATGAATTTGTCTATTCTTTTCTGCCAGTTTTTGTTTCATGTACTTGGAAGCTCTGCTTTTTGGTATACACATCTCATCAGCAATTCCTGTTTCATCTTTTTTGAATTATCTATTTATATGCTCATCTATTGCATTTTGGCATTTTTTATTTTTAATTTGAATGTAATATTTACATATACACATTAACCTTTCTGCTCCTCATATCTGTTTGTTGCAAGTATTTTTTCCAGTTTGCCATCTCTTATACTTTGTCACATTTTTCAATTTTATGTAATTAAAGTCAAATAGTATATTTCTTTATATGTTATTTCCTATTTTTAAATACTTAATAAGTCTAAATCTAGAAAACATTTTTTTGCCTATATTTTCTATAGTTTCTTGTGGATTTATGCTTTCCATGTAAGTAAATAATATATCTAAAACAATTTTAGTGATTAGTCAGTATTCTATCATTTGTTTTTTAAAGGCTTAACCAAGTACCACAGTGGCTTTAACATACTGCTTTCTAAATGATTCTATACACCATAGTCTATTTATTATAGGCTGTTTTTATACTAATCTGTTTATTTATATTCTAAAACTCAGTATATTTATATATATTACTATTATTTATACATATGTATTACTAAAACAAAAGACATTAAGAATTCAAATAAAGTTAATTAGAAAAATATCTAATCAATTAATCTATGTTCCCAGTTAAAAAAAATTAACCTTTTTAATTGTAAATAGGACCAACTTTAAAAAAATCTATCTTGATGGACATTTTCTAATCTGGATTGTAGAGATGGCTGAATAGCTGTATCTAAATTTACTAAAACTCTTTAAACTGTACACTTAAAATGAGTGAATTTTATGCAAATTAGGTAACAGTAAAACTATTTTTTAAAAAATATGTAAAATATAAGCACTTCTAGGGAAACAATCATTAATAAAAAAAAATACTACCTAAAAAATACTACCTAAAGACTATTTTTGCTTCATTGAAGCATAAAAATTGGCATTTTAATTAAGAATTCAAAAATGCTTCTGGCATTATTAGAAAGAGTTTGGACTGATTGCTAGGTTTGAAAAGGTCAAAGTCTGTTAATAAAATTCTAAAAACTTCATTCAAAAGTGGTAAGATGAAATGCAGCATGATTTTTCCCATAAATACTTAAAGGACTCTTATTTGATCTTCAAAATATACCAAAAGAAAAACCTTTTGATGACTGAATGCCTGTAGCAAACTGGATTCTAAGGCATGTCTTCCACTTTTCTGGACACTCATATTTCAAGTAGGACAAACTTCTTGCTGAAGATTAAATGTCAAGACAACCAGAAAAAAAATCTAAACATATACCAATAAAAACATTGATTTTTATCCTGCAGTGAGTTCTCCTAGAGTTTTAGTTTTAAAGGCAAATCATATATAACCACACCAAGAACAATTCTTAGCCAGCAGATGTTAATGTTTCCTATTGGTGATTTTGGATATATCTGTACATTAATAAAAGAAAGCTGTCAGACAGGGTTCCAAACTCTGAGTTACCAAAAGTGATCACCCAGTCATGACTTTATGATTATGAAATTAAAAAAATTAATCTCTATAGAGTAACTGAACATGATTGGCTCAAAAACAAAACAGAGGAATTCGTTCTTAACTCTAAAAAGACCCCCAAGCTAATTAGAAAAAGAACATAGTGGCTTTAAAGGAAATAAAATTCATGGCAGAAAACCTTTTTAATGCCAGAAAGTTTTTCTTTAAAAAAAGATAAAATCCTTGGCTCATCAATAAATGCATGTTATAGAAACTGTCCTACCTAGTTCTTAAAAAGTACACAATTCTCTTAAATCACAGGGATATTCAATGCTTATACTTCTTTCTAGTGTAAAGCTTTTGACTCTATAAGAAATTATTCTTTGTGTATTCTTTTCAAACAAAAGTATTACATTTATGTAAAGGTTGCTATTGGTTAAAAAATCCTAATCAAATTAGAAGCTAATATGGAAAGCTAAAAAGTTAAGTTCATAGTGCAGTCTGGAAGGCCTTAGTATTTCCCAGCACTACTGAGGCTGCAGGGCAGTCCATGAACAGTGGCAATGCTACATTGCTGCTCATCTCTGGAAAAAGAGGTGCCAAGTAGCAGCAGTGAACACATGAGAGGAAATAAGACCAAACAATGAGCCACAGTATCTGGTAATGTTTGAAGTAGTTTTCTCTGTCTCTATTTTTTTTTCCTTTTATAGAATTAATTTTTGCCCTACAGTGTCCTATTACAGAAGAAGAAACTAGTTTAACCATTTCCTTAGATAAGGCTAAATATGTGAAAGAAATCTTACTTTTTTTCAAAGAAATTTTTTTCCTCAGCACCTGTTAAAAAATTAAACAGGCCCCAAATGGAGTCACTTGTGCTAAGCCCCATGTCAACAAACCAACACAATTGCAGTTACAGCCTCTCACTGGAGAAGAATTTTAAACCAAGCAGTCTAGAATTTTCTGATGAACACTAGTGAGGTAATCTGCCAGATAAGACCCCTGAAGTCCTGGCCCCTAAGGGAAGGTGATCTTGTCTGAAGTAATCTGTTTGTTTGTAGCTTCCTTTCCCCACTCCCTTCTGCCTATAAAAGTCTTCCATTTTGTACAGCTCCTCTGGGTTCCTTTCTGCTTGCTAGATGGGATACTTCCCAATTCATTAATTGTTCATAAAGCCAATTAGATCTTAAAATTTAGTTAATTAAATTTTATTTTTAACATACTCTAACTCTTATGCCTTAAACACTTCGAAAGTTTTCAGTGATATGAAAAGATATCTCATTGATCTCTTCAAAATAAAGTGATCTTGAAAGGTATTTCAGAAACAATCAAAATTAGGTATTTATGCTAAAAATGAGAGAAAAACTTTCATCATAAAAAGGAACATACACTTCTATAAAGAACAATTTTGAACATTTTTAATGATGTTGTTGTACAACAAGATATACACAATGATCTGTAAAACTCCAAGTATAGATTGATTTGGCAATGCCACATAAAACTGCAAGAAAGATGAAGTGTGAAAAACAGCAGGATGTAGTTTAAAAATAGACAAGTAAACCATGCATTGAAAATAAACAGTAAAGCTACCAACTGTGATTCATCTCTAAGGCTTTTCCTCTGGGAAAGTCTGCTGTTTCATTCAAGTCAATATTTAAAATGGGAGGAAAAAAGGAATTTTGTTAGCCTTATTTTAGTTAAGAAATGTAAAAAGCTGGTTTTTGAAAATAAACATTTGAATGGAAGCACCACTGATTTTGGAGTTTTTATGAATTGTAAATACTTCCCCCTTGCACTTTAGCTCTTTTTTTTAAATTTATTTTTTTATCTATATTTAAAAAATTTTTTCAATTAGAGTTGACAATCAATATTATTTTATATTAGTTTCAGGTATACAGACAATAATTAGACATTTATGTAATTTATTAAGTAATTCCCATATTATTCTAGTACCCATCTGGCCCTTTACTTAGTTATTACAATATTAATAACTATATTCCCTATCATATACCTCACATCATCATGACTGTTTTATAACTACCAATTTGTACTTTTAGTCCCTTTACCTTTTTTATCTAGCTCCCAAGCCCCTTCCTCCCATCTGGCAATCATGAGTTGTTCTCTGTATCTATGAGCCTATTTTCATTTTGTTTGTTCATTTATTTTGTTCCTTAGATTCCACACATAAGTGAAATCATATGGTACTTGTCTTTCTCTGTCTGACTTATTTCACTTAGCATAATACTGTCTAGGTCCATCCATGTCACTGCAAATAGTAAGATTTCATTTTTCATGTCTAAGTAATATTCTTTTTAATACATGTACCACAACTTCTTTATCCAGTCTTCTATGAATGGGTACTTAGGTTACTTCCATATCTTAACTATTATAAATAGTGCTGCAGTGAATATATATCTTTTTGAATTAGTGTTTTGCATTTCTTTGGATAAATACTCAGAAGTAGAATTGTTGTATCATAAAATAGTTCTATTTTTAATTTTTTGAAGAACCTCTAGATTATTTTCCATAGTGGCTGTACCATTTTGCAATCCTACCAACAGTGCATGAATGTTTCCTTTTCTTCACATCCTTGCCAACACTTGTTTTCCTAGACTCTAACTCTTAAGCTTTAAACATCCAAAATTTTTCAGTGATATTAAAAAGATCAAAGTAGAAGAAATGAATTCTAAATAAATATATAGTGATTTGAAGTATCAAGGACAAAATAAAAACAGAAAAGCAGTACTCTTTAGCATTTGAAGAGAAATACCAAAGTACAAATAAAGGCTTAGATATGCTGCATCCCTAAGAATTACTTCCTCAAAATCCTTAAGAATCATCACTGAAAAAGAGATGCAGCATGACAAAGGAACATGATAAAGGAGAAACAAGAAGGGCTTTGGTATCAGACAAAAATAGATTTAAATTATAATTTTCATACTAGATGAATGAATTCAGGAAAGTTACTTAATGCCTCATGTAAAATGGGAATAATGATACCTGCACTTTGTGAGAATCAAGTTGATATATGTAAAGTATCTAGTTCAGTATCTATAGTTAAAGATTTTCACTTATTCTTTCTTTTCCTTTCTCCTCCTTAAAGTGACATAAAATAAAAATTGCGGTAAAACCCTATCATACTGCTGTGCATGCAAGTTTTCCCCAAAATGCAATAAAAATATTTTATCATTAAAAAAAAAAACTAAGCCAGATGCTTTGCATCAAAACAAACATATTTAACCAACAGAATTATATCATATTATATAACAAAGGAATAAACTAAGGTTAAAGCCTCAATGCTTGGCAATATCTAATTGCAGTAACCATTTTAAATAAACCCTCTAAATTAAAGGATATCTACACTGACAAATCAAAATATTAAAAATCTTGGTTAATATAATCTCTATGGAATTTTTATAATTAAGTACTTAAGTTATTCAAATGCAAACAAAAATAAAGACAAGACACATTATTAACCTTATATAAAGAAAACAAAGACAGATTACAATACAATATACATATGACATATTATTGAACTATGTGCTTGAAACCTATATAATTTTATTAACCAATGTCACCCCAACACATTTAATAAAAAAAATTTGTTCTGTTCTGAACTTAAAATGTAACAAACAAAAATATTAACTAAATTTATTTAGAGAAGAGTTAGAGACTTAAATCATGATTCTACAAATCACTAATAAGTTCTGTTAATGTTTATCCTTTGATATTATATAAAGGGAAATAAATTGTACATATTTCTCATATGGCTTTGATGAACAAGGTCAACGAGTTATAGAATATTAGTGTGTAGAAGACAACTTCGAATTCTGTAGGTTTTATATCCTTACTATAAAACAAACAAACAAACAACAACAACAAATGAAACAGAAGTTATATTCAAGGTTACCTAGGGCTTGAAGGAAAGCTAAAGCTCAACTCTTTATAGGTCCCATACTCTTTTATACTACTTCAGGGTGTATTTCAGCACAATAATGGTCACAGAGAAAACTGCTCTTTTTGCTTTTCTAGCATTGATTCATATGTTTTGATTCCTGTGTTGTTTGTAGGACACAATGCAACAACAGGGCATGTGAGGTGTTGTCTTGCTCTTTTGCTGCTACCTAACATTATTTTTCTCTTTCAAAGGGATAAAAATGTAAGTTAAATACAACCCTGTTTACAATCTCTAAATAAAAGTCTGGACTACATGTGAGGAAAACAAACAGCCTAAACATTTCACCTGGCAGTTATAGATAAAAACCTATTACATTCAAATTGATTTTGGGACCTTCTGAAATGTATATTCACCAAGGAAAAGTTAAGATATTTATACAACCCATGTCAAGAAGATGAAGCAAAGTCGAGTTCCCAAATATAGAAGTAGCACTCATCATTTGCCTTTCTTCTTTTCCATCACCACTAAAAGATTAAGAATCTATAAAAAGGGAAAGTTAATATGATAGAAAACTATCCTGAAGGACAAAACATTTCACAGAAAAATTTATTCAAAGAGGAGTTCTCACTTAAGTTTAACCCATGACCAATCCATGCATTCTAGTTTTCATGAATTCTAAGTAAAAACCCTAAACTGTTGCTGGTGAGGTCACATAAATTCTGATTCTCTAGTCCACTACATATTTTCGGTCCTTACCCTACCTAATCTCTCAGCAGCATCTGACACTACTGACCATTTCCTTTTTCCACTAAAACTCTTTATTCCCATCTTAAATGTTCTTACTACACACATACAAAAGGTAATAATGTGAGGCGATAGATGTTTTAACTAACTTTATTGTAGTAATCATTTTATAATATATAGTAAACCATTATGTTGGAGTCCTTAAACTTACACAATGTCATATGTCAATTATATCTAAATAAAGTTGGAAAAAATAAAACAACACTGAAATCTCAATAAAAAACCAAAAAACAAACAACAAAAACTTTTACCGTCTTTGATTCCATAACACTACTCTCAACTAATTCTTTCCCACCTCTCTGCCTATGCCTTCTTATTTTTTTCGATAAGCTAAACTTCTAATCATCCTTCAGTTGTTGGTAGTTCACAGAGCTCATTCCTCATCCCAGTTCTCTGCATTCACTCAGGAATATTTATTGATCACCCACTGTAGGCCAAGAACTCTTTTAGATAATTGTGATATCACTGAACAAAGCATAAGAAAATTCGTACTGTCTTCAAGTGTACATCCTATAAAGAGTAGTCAGACAAAAACAATAAGAATAATATATAAGTAAATTATGTAGTGTGTTAGAAGGGTGTAAATGTTATGGAAAACACAAAGGACAGAATAAGAAAAATATACTCTATAACCCTCCTTAGACTACATATTAATATATCTGTGACTTTAATGATCACCTATATTTTAACTATTCTCAAATCTCTATCAACATATCTTTTCTGAGTAGCAATACTATAAAGACCTTTCTACTTTAGTATTCTCCAGACATCACAATTTATCATGCCCGACACTCAACACTTGTCTTCCACCACAGGCTGTTCCACCTATTTTGATAATAAATAGCACTACCATCCACTGTGTCAGCCAAATCAGATACCTTTTATTCACTACGAATGTTTCCTTTTCCCTTAGTCTCTAGATCGTACCTGTCACCAAGTCTTATTTATTTGCATAAATATCTCTAACATTTTTCCATTCTCACTACTGTTTCTCTAATTAGAAATCTCCATAAATAGCATGGAGAGGATCAATTCTGTAGTCATATGCCTGGTCTGAATACCGGCTCCTCTGCTTACTTGCCGTTTGGTTTTGAACTTAACCTCTTTAAGTGCTAGTTTCTCTATCAGTAAAATGAAGACAACCCTCCTAGGGTTACATTATTAAATGAGAGTGCCTGGAGGTATTAATATGAGAATCACCGACAGTGGCAGCAGTAAGATTAGTTCTTAAAATACCCTCTTAACTGGTTTCCCTTCTTCTAGACTTTCTCTTCTCTAATCTTTCCCAACACTGTAGCCCAAGTAATCCTCAAAATTCACAGATCTGAACACTAATGTCTTATTAGGATGGCAAATATATTTTTTCTCCTTCTTTTTCTTTCTCTTTTAAAGTTAAACTGTTAAAGCATCATCATTATATACAAGTCAGCCTGGAGCTGAGCGTTTTTGGTAAAGATCTTCAAAATCAAAACTTCAGTTTCCTTTTTCAATTCACAAAAGTCTCAGTAGAAGATTTTAAAGTTATCACAAAGTTGTCTTTTTTTCCTTTCAAGTGCATATTTCACCTTTATGGTCAAAATGTTAAATGGTCCTTGGTTTCACTGATCACTGTGGTATGATATAACATAAAATAAGCATTTTGAGAACCTTTGCAGCAATGAAAGCCAAACAGATGATTTAAATTATTTTCCTTTAGATTTTTGGTCACAGTTTCTCTTCCTATGAAATAAAACACCACTAATTGACTTTGTGGATTGTTATGTACATGTTTGCATGCATTTTTGTGTGTGTGTGTATACTCATGTGTGTTTAATATGAATTGGCATTTACTAAGAGCATCTTATTAGATAATAAAAATAATGCCATTATGAAACATTATGAAATACAATAAAATTCCACAAACCATTATAATGTTCTAGAAGTTATTGATGTGATTTTATAAAGTCATATCTGCCATTAAGAAGTAAAAACATTCTACTTCATTTATTTATTTATTTAACAAGTACCAGTGTAAAAAGATAAATAATGAAATACACTAAATACAAATATTGAGGCTGAGTAAATTTATACGGCAGGTAATAGTATAAGAAGATATAACTAAAATCAATTGTGTTCTTTAAGCTTTCTGATAACTGAGAAGCCTCTCAAAACAAGTGTATTATGCTACTTAACAACTAAGACATATTTTAAATATATTTTATTTATTGATCATTATATAACTTTAGAATTATTTATTTAAAGTGTAATTACTTCAAACAACTGATAAATGTGGTTTAGACAATTATGAGAAATAAATTTTAATGATGTCATAATGCAAAAGAAATATGTTGTCATCAATTATTAAAAAATTAATAACATATAGCTAGAGTTTAGATTTGATTTAGTACCATGTTATATGTTATTATTAATATATCTAAATTTTGATAATATAAAAGTAAATCAAATTACTTTAACTTTCACCTTAAAGTACAAATACTTTATTTTTAATATGACCTCATATTTAAAAATATATATATAATTATATGTATATGTGTATGTGTGTGTCCTACTGACATTTATTCAAGAACAAATTCTAGTAAAATTATATATTATCAGAGTTTCTTGTGAAAGACAAATGTATTTTAAATGTTGATTATTTAACCATATAACATAGCATATACTCATAAAATTTTCAAAAATGAGTTTATTTAGTTTTTTTAAAACAGTTGTAATCTGTGTTACCATTAAATGTTTAACCACATACAATTTTAATCTATTTTTTTTCATTTCATATTATGAATTATAATGAGACATATGTTACTTGACATTTCTCTACCTCTCTAATCTTTTCACAAGAGACCATGAAATAATGTTATATTCAAACCGGTGTCCAAAGAAGATTACTTATGAAACATATGCAAGATTTTACCTGTCCAGCCAGGCAAGCAGACTCTTGGCTGCTCCAATCAGATCCACAACCGAAGTCAAAAAGTCATTTGGCAATTTTCGGCTGGTTCTCCCATCATAATGGCCACTCCTTCTCCTCCCTGTTATAAAATTCTGTAGATTTTTGGCAGATGCATTTAACTTGTGAGAAAGGGTTTTCAGATTTTCTGTTTCCAAGCCATAATTCTGAATTATAAAGAGAGAGAAAACAAATATATTTAAAGTCAATATTTCACCCATCCATTAAACCACCTACTGAACACTTTACTATGTATGGGCAACGAAATTAGTTTTAAGAGTTATAAATGAACAAGACAGGATTTGCAGCTTAGTTGAACCCACAATCAAGTGAGAATTTGGGGAAACGTCAAATGAATTACAATAAAATGTGTTAAGTACTAATATGAACATGGAAAGATGAGGGCACTATGTACTGGAACTACACCACTCAAGACAGAAAGATTATAAGGATTCATAAGTGTTTTTTTTAACCCCACACCTACGTTCATTTACTTGCTATATTAATTATTATCAACAATTAATTTTGATTATCTATTCTATTAGCATATGCATAGTCATGATTGCAGGTACTAGGAAAAATTCTGCTTCCTCAAAGTAAGCATAGCAAGCACAACTCAACAATAAAAAGGAGTAAATCATAATATACCTTTTTCTGTGTCTTCTCCATAATGACACACAAAAAAAAGCTTCTTTGAGAATATGGTGCCAGGAGAAACTTTGCTTCCTCAGGTGAACCAATACACTTTCTCCTTGTTATAATACAAATTATGAAACTACACATATTTTTATTTTTGCATGGTTGCATTAGCTCAAATGTGAAGCACATCTAAGGCAATCATAGTGACTTTCTGGTAAGTGTATTTCTTTTCATTAGTCTCATTTTTAAATTTCTATTAATGTTTATTACTTCATCCTAAACATTTTTTTACAAATTATTGCAGAAAGGGGTTATATAAATAAATAAAAATAATCTTTTAAAAAACATTCAGTAAGAAAATATTATAGGATTACTTCAAATTAACTTTAAGAAAATATTTCATAAGTTATGATTAAGTTTTAAAACAGCTGATTATGAAATGTAAAACATCTTTAAGAAAGGCTATTAACCTGATCAGAGGGTGACCTTTATCAAACTACTTAGCAGCATGCACATTACTGTCATGTGTAAAATTAAAAGTATTATCACCTTATAGAAAATCATAAAATCCAAAGAATGTTAAATAGCCTCTGAGGCCCAACCAATTCTAAGTTTGGTTTGTCCTCCTTTTAAAGTCGATTAAAGTTAGGCACTGGGAGATATTTTGGTTTGCTTATAGGGCTCAGAGTTTAGAGTAGACAGAGTTCATCAGGCCACCTGTTAGGAGAATACCTCTACTATAACTCCTTAGCATGAATAATCTACTGTTGCTCAAAGCAGGGTGGTGACAACAGATGAAGCAAAATAGAAGATAAAATATTGGGGGAGTAAAAAAGAGAAGCAAATGGTAGAAGAATTTAGCTGTATTATTAAATCAAAAACCACTGGATACCTAGTTTATATAAAATTTAAGAAAGGCTATTAACCTGATAGTAAAATTTATTTTTTCTATGGTAATTTCAGAAGAGAGAACTTGGAGGAGAGAAAAGGAGAGACTAAAGAGGGTTTGGATACTTAAACACTAAAAATCAAGTCATATTATATATGTTACTACTAAAGATTTAATAGTGATAAAAGTCTGATTGTTTCTTGTTGAGAATTTACATTTTTTATGAAAATAACACTGTTTTTGGAGCCATGGATTTGTTTTTTTAAAGAATCACAATGTATTAAATATTTGCTGCTTATTTTAAATTACAATATTCTTCTCTCAGGTTAAAAGGTTTGGCTTGTACAAACAAAACAATATCCAATTCAAATTCTATTGCATCTGAGCATGAATTATCTGTGAAACAGTTGAGAGATTTTATCCAGCTTGTCACTATATTAAGAAGAAAATCCCTTTATAAGTTTATAAAAGATACTCCTTAATGACTAGACAGAGCAATTTGTAATTATGTTGACCACATGTAAATAATACTTCTGAAATCCTTAAAACTATTTTTGAAGTTTTTTCCCATGTTAAAGCATTTTCCTTTAAGTACAATAGCATTTGCATTTTTGTATATTAATAATTTTAATGAAGAAACATTTGTTTATAAACAAATTATAATATTCTTAGAAAATCTCAAATTATAATAGTTTATTAAAGAGGATCCTAATCAATCAACCTGGAAATAGTTTTGTTCTGTAACTTTTATCTTCCATAAAAGATTAATTTAAATTATATCTATTCATATAATAGAAACATCAAATATTTTATTAGAAAGGTAAAAATAATTTTAAAATACAAATCTTATAAATCAAAATATGAAGGTAAAGTAAAAATATCTTGAAGCCTTCTAAGTTTAAGATGATACCAAAATTATTATTTTTAATGCAACTCAAGAATCAGAGAATATAAAAATCTTCTGGGTGAAACCTCAAAGGATGGATACCCTGAGAAGGCCTCCTAACTTGGAAACCTATCAAAGAAATATCCTGTGTGAAGTAGAGGTGCAAAATAAGGAGGACAAAGGAATGTAGAGGCAAGGAGAGATGAAGGATTAGTAGAAAATATAGAGGAAAATTCTTACAACTGATCCTACTTAAATATAACTAGTTAAACCAATAATTCAAAAGCATTTTTTTCAATACTAGAAGAGTTGTAAAAATAGGTTAGAAGCTCATCCATATATAAAGGTATCTATGTGGTACTATTTTTAAGAAAAGGGATGAATTAATCGATCTCTCAAGTTAATTTTTATCATGGTGATTCTCAATAGCTCAAAATCAATTACTGCCAACATAGGTATCTTCCTGCTATTTCTTTCATGAAAAGGGATGTTTTACTATGACTTGCTAAGTCACCAGTAAATTATACTCCCTCACCTACCATGTAAAGAAGAAACAAGTAAATGAAACACCCCTTTGCTTTTGGCCAGAGGCAATGTACTACCTCAACTTTATAAAAATGCAGTTTTATTCGTTATGGACTTGCTTTACACTGGATATGCATGGGAAAACTAGGCATTACTATTAGTATAGAAAGGACTACATCAAGAAAACAAAAGCTTGAACAGAAAATGTACTCAGTAATTTTCTTTGTTCTGTTACCTACTTGTTTAAATATTTTGCCAATAGCATGTCTAATCATAAAGAATTGGTGCTAAGTTCATATTGTTCTCTGTCAATTATAGGCATGCAAAAGCACATCAAAGAAATGAAGGAACACACTTAACATTGTAGAAAATCGAGTTGGTTATATCTTCACTAGTGACAAATTCTCACTGAATACTTAACTAAAAATATTCAATACTGGCACCACATTTTACAACGTCAATGCTATTTTATTCAGAGCTCTTAACTTGAATGTAGCATGTAACAGGTGTTTAAGTTTTCTAATACTTTGCTTATAAATGAGTGAGTCTTAAAGGGATTACTTTAACAAATTTTTTAGAACTAAATTATTTTGCAATGAATGAACCAAGCAATTATGTTGCAAAGAAACAAATACTAGCAACTGCAGATGTCAAAATTTTCTGGCAAGGAGACCGGGCAAAATGGCATAAATGATAAAGGCTTTATTCATCCCCTCTTTCAACTGCATCAAAGGTGTGATGGTAACATGGAGCAAACAGCAAGCAGAGTCACCTGGGGTCTAGAGTAACAGAAGTCTTACAACTAGGGAGAGAAATAAGAAATCATCCTGCAGTAGTAGGAGGTAAGAGGGGGCGAAGGACGTGAGGCTGCCAGTCTTGAGCGGCTGAATGGGACAGAGGCTAGGCAGCCCCTTTTAATGGGGCCGTGTCCGTGACTGGATTTTGTGGTGATAGACTTGCTTGCTTTGAGCACCAGTGCTTCATTGGCTGCTTGGGGGGCACCAGAGAGATACAAGGGAACAGAGCTGTTGGAGCAAGGCCTGGAGGCGAGGATCTCTCTGAGACAGAAGTGCCAGCCTTATCCATTGTTCCTCTGTTGAGTCCTCCACCTCCCAGTGTTGGACACAGTGCCTCCATAACTGAGACAACATTGAACTGAATAAGAGAGGTCACTCCGCCCAAAGAATTCCCTGACACTCTGACTCTCACAACTTGTGGCTCCACCCAAGCCACATCCAATTGTGTCCTCAGTGAGTCCTGTGTCCCTCGCTTAGCAGCTCCAAGACTCACACTAGTGGCAGCTGACCTCAGTTTCTGGTGTGGCTTCTTGATGCAACTATAATCATAGCATCTCAGGAATGGTGGCCGAATCTTAATAGGTGGCCCTGGAGAGGCACAGGCTAAGTCTAAACTTGTCCTGCAGCTGAACCCCTCTCAGGATTGTGCCATGGGACACCTACTACACAGAGCCATGGTAATAAGACCAGGAAACTGAGGAGCTTTGCTTAGTACATAGAAACAGACACAGAAAGGCAGCCAAAATGGGAAGACAAAGAAGCAGAAACCATATGAGAGAACAGAACAGAGATCCAGAAATAATGGAGTCAAGCAATCTAACAGATAGACTTTAAAACACTGGTTATAAAGACGCTCAATGAACTTAGGGGAAGTGTAGATGAACTCAGTGAGAACTTTAATAGGATAAAAAACATAAAAATGGAAATGGAAATTGAAATTATAAAAGGGAATCAACCATTAGAAATGAAGAAGACATTATCTGAGATGCAGAGTATATTAGATGAAATAAACAGAGTGGATGAAGAGGATTGAACCACTGATATAGAGGATGGGGAAGCCAAGAATACCCAATGAGAACAACAAAAAAAAGAAGCCTAGAATATGATAATAATTTAAGGAGCCTATGAGACAAAATTAAATGTAAAAACATCCATGTCATAGGGGTACCTGAAGAAGAGGGAAAACAAGAAGATGAAAACCTATTTGAAGAAATAATGATGGAAAACTTCCTTAACCTGGTGAAGGAAATAGACATAAAACCCCAGGAAGCACAGAAAGTTTCAAACAAGATGAACCCAAAGAGGCCCACATCAAGACACATTATAATTAAAATGCCAAAGATTAAATACAAAGAGAGAATCCTAAAAGCAGCAACAGAAAAGCAGTTAGTTACCTCCAAGGGAGTACCCATAAGACTGGCAGCTGATTTCTCAAAAGAAACTTTGTAGGACAGAAGGACTTGGCACAAAATATTCAACATGATGAAAACCCAGGATCTATGACCAAGAATACTTTATCCAGCATAGCTATCATTAAGAGTCAAAGGACAGATAAATAACTTCCTAGACAAAAATAAGCTAAAGAAATTCATCACCAAGAGGGATTCTTTACAAGAAATCTTGGAGGGAGTCTTTAAAAAGAAAAAAAACCATATATCAAAAATGTGAATAAAGAATGATAGTAACTACATACCTATCAGCAAGTACCTCATGGAAAAGAATTAAATGCTCCAACCAAAAGATAGAGTAGCTGAATGGATAAGAAAACAAGACCCCTACATATGCTGCCTACAAGAGACTCAGTTCAGATTAAAAGACACACACAAACTAAAAGGATGGAAAAAGGTATTGCCTTGATGGACTTAGAGGGTATTGCACCGAGTGGAGTAAGTGAGATAAAGACAAATAAAATATAATTTTATGTACATGTGGAATCTAAAGAACAAAATAAACAACAAAAACAGAAATAAATTCATAGATACAGAGATTTTGAGGGCTACTAGAATGGAGGGGGGTTAGGGGATGGTAAAAAAGGCAAAGGAATTAAGAAGTACAAATAGATAGTTACAAAATAGTCATGGAGATATAAAGTGTTGCATAAGGAAAATAGGCAACAGTGTTATAATAAATATGTAAGGGGGAAGAGGGGCACTAGATTTAGTGGGCTGATCACTTTGTGAGTTCTGTGGATCTCTAATCACTATGCTGCACAACTGAAATTAATATATCATTGTATGCCAACTATACTTGAAAAAAACTCATTGAATTGTACAATGCAAATATGAGCAACTAATTGTCTATTATATTTCAATAAAGCTGGAAAGAAAGGTAAGCTACAAAAAAAATTTTCCTGCAAAATGCCTATTATATGGAAAGTACATGAAGAATGAAATGAAAACTGTTTTTATCCTGTCATAAATGATTCACTTATATTTCCCAATACAAGGTGTATTATCAGAACATAAATTAAGGGCTATATATTAAATTATGTATATTTTTATTTATGCTTTACTATTTTAGTTTGTATACTGTTCTCTCTATTTAAGCATACTAAATTATAGCATAACAGCTTAAAAGAGTTAATCTACCTCCAAATCATGAACAGTTTTTTTCTAGAATAACATGGTACAAATAATACAGTTGGTGTTTAATGAATAAATGTTGCATGAATAAACAAGTTACTAAATAAACCTGATTTTCATCAGTTGCCATAGCATTTATTCCCCATGAGGACTAACTTTAAGACAAGGTAGATGAAAATATTGCATAGCTTAAAAGAAACAAAGGAACTTGGTAATTGTTCTGTGTCTTCCTTATACTAGAATCAGAAATTTCAGAGTCAGAGGCAATGTAGGCAAGAGAAAAAAATTACAGTTCTTTGGAGTAAGATAGAGAACTTCATTCAGGAAGATAACATTAATTTAATCCTGTGTGTGCTAAGCACTGGGCAGGAACCATACTGGGGGACCGAAAAAATCTAAGCAAAGAATTATAATGTGATACAAAGTATTAAGTTGTTTTTCTTCCCATCACTTTCCACAAGCACCAGTCAAATGAAAATTCTTATTTCTTTCTGAACACTCCATACTCTTTCACAACTGTCTTTACACTTGATATTTCTTTGGTCTAAATAAATTTTCCCCAAACTTTTGTCCAGCACGCATCTACTCATCTTGCAAGTCCCAATACAAAGCCCATCCATACTTCCTGGATCCCTTAGTAATGTTCACCATTTTCTTCTGCATTCCCTTGGGATTTTCTTTAAAGAAGACTGTTGTCTTCTTTAGCAGACTGTATATGTCTTAAGAGCACAGACTATGCTTTTTTCACCTTTGTATTTTCCATGATAGCACTATTTGAACATGAATATACAAATGTTGAAAAAAAAATAAATATTGTAGATGGAAGGAAAAAGTACAAAGGCCAGTAGAGACATTACAGTTTCAAAGAGACAGAACATAGTTCCCCATTCCCAACAGCAGAACTATTGGCCTAGTCACCTCATTTGCTGATGAGGGATCTCATCTCCTTATTTTATAATGGCATGTAGAAGTAAATTAGAATTCATTGCTCAGAAATTTGCTTTATGTTCACTGGAAAACATCTGTTGCAAAAACTGGAAGATATCTAGACTTCTAATATGGTGATGTATAGCCATTTGGAAGCAGTGAAAACGAAGTTTAAAATTTGACTTTTCTGGAGAATGAAAGGAATTTATTGCTGAATAAACAAACAAAGAATGAATTTAGTGTTTTTTTTCTGTTAACCTCCAGAAGATAATGAAGGTTTTGCAAGAAAATGATGTAATGCTATGGTGCTTAAACTCAGAACTATAGAGGGATTAAAACTCAGCATATGAAGGAATTTACCATAGCTGCATGGCTCAAACAACAAAATAGTCTAGTCATATATCTCTGGTGCCATCCTTTTAAGTAAGTTTAGGTCAGCAGAGCTTGTACATGGGCCAAACTCAAAAGGCTACAGGTCTAAGCTATCTGTAGGTAAAACTGTAACCATCAATCTTTCCTTTTAGAAATTGGCAGTGTGGCATATGATTGGTCCATCTATGAGGAGCCCTGCTTATGAAACATACACCCTGGACTTCAGGCTCTGACACACCCAACTGTTACTGTTATAGGAGATTTGGCAAATAGGGGACTGTCAGATCAGATGCTCATCTCCAAGCCACTTCTATTGCACCTTCATGGCTATTCTGGCTTGGATTTGGAGACCAGTATGCAAAAACACTATAGACCCTTGCCTTACCCCAAGTACTCTTTTATTTTTGGCACAGTTTCTATGATCTGATTCAGATAAGGGATTAGTGTACTGTGTGTTCCCGTCTGAACTGATTTATCTCAGGAATAGAGAAATAAGATCCTCAAACTATCATGTGAAATATGTGTGAATTTTCTCTCATCGCCACTTTCAAAAAATATTTATTTAGCATACACTCTTGCCAGGCATATGTGCTAATTAGGTGTTCAATAAGCAAGTCACTTTTCCCACATAGCTTACAGTCTAGTGAAAGAAACAGACATTAAACTGATAAATACAAATATAAATACCTAATTACAAAATGACATGAAGGTTAAGAAAGAGAATAACAGTGACAGTGGTTGGGAGATAATTTTAGACCAAATGAGGGTGAGGAAGTGATCAGAGATTGTCTCTAAGGAAATGACAAGTAAGGTAAACTGAAATGTTTAAGTTGGAGATGCTATTCAGTCTGGTTTCAGATTCTATTCTTCTTTAGAAACTGCTTTCAGTCAGATCTTTTTTCCTTGCTTATCTTACTGGCTTTTTTTTAAGTGAAATTTAATGACATTATTGATGTTCCCTGATGAAAATAACACTTCTCACTGCTTTTGTGACAACTATTTTGTAGTTGTCTTCAGGCTTCTCTAACTGCTCATAAGCCTTCTCTGTAGCTTCTTCTTCCTACTCAGCCCAAATATTGAGCTGCATCCTTTGTTATTTATATTCTACAGCCTCTTCCTGGATAATCTATCATGGTCTTAATCCCTATATTCTTGAGACCCAAAATATATCTTCAGCGACTTCTTAACTCCAAATTCATATGTTCAACAGATGCCTCAAATTCGACAAATTCAAAACTCAATTTATATTCCCACTTCAATCTATTCTTGCTGGTTTAGATAAGAAATAAGTGTACATGTAAGAATATTGATTGATTCTTAAATTATGTTTAATTATCTACTCATTTCTTATTAATCATCATCATCATCATCATTGCAAGATCATCTGCTCTATCTCTGCAGCTAGAATAGATGGAATCTTTCTCAACTCCTTCCTTTATCCCACTCCTCATATTTACTAGATCTTCTCTCTTCCTGTTGCATATCCTAGTTTAAGCCCTACTCATAACCTGAGTAGATTATTTTCATCATTTCCTAATTATTCTCTCTGTCTTGCTTATGCTCACTCCATTCTATCCTTTTTACTACCATCAGTTATCTTAAAAAATTATTTGATCATTCTTGCATGGTTCTCCAATGCCCATACTAGGAAGTACAAATTTCTTAACATGATGTTAAGGTATTTTACAGTCTGGCCCTATTATTTTATCTTTTAAAGCCTAATTTCCTACCACCGTTTCCCACCTATTTTTTCATCCCAAATTGCTTACCATTGTTCAAAAGCACCAGGCATGTGTGCCTATTTATGTGTTGTTTCATCTGTTCCTCTACCTACCAAACACATGCCCATTCATCCTCTACTAGGCTGCTTAACTATCACCTCTTTTATACTATAAACCCATCTATCTTAGTCAAAGCTAGTTATTTTCTTATCTCTGCCCCCATAATATGTAGCTCATGCTTTCATTTTAATAATTATACTACAGTACTGCGATTATTTGTACGTCACTCTCCCTTACTAGGCTTTTCAAGAGGGCAGGAACTAGATCTTACATCTGACACACACAATGCTGAGTGTATTGATCAATTCTTGAATTATGTTTAATTATCTATTCATTTCTTATTAATCATCATCTTAATAATAGTAACTACTTACTAAATGCCTACTGTGTGTCAGGCACTGAATTAAACACTATGTAAACACTACCTCATTTGCTTTTCATACCACCACCAAAAGGTAGCTGCTATTTTCTCCATTTTAAATAAAAGAACTAAGTAAGGCTATGGTAAAACTACTTGCCCATAAATGTCAGTAACTTCGAGTGTCAGTAATTTCAATGCCAGATTTTTATATTACAAGATTTGTGTTCTTTCTCAGTGTAGTTCTAACCCCCTCACAAATATCTGGAAAAATTTTAAACCAGTCAGGTTAGTGTTTTCTTAGCTAACTAACATGGGTAAAAAAAAAGAAACAACAACAACAAAAAACAACAACCCTACATTCCTCTCAGAATAATGTACTAATAGAATCTTGCAGGATTATTGGCATATAACCATATAATGTACAATATTCCATTTTATTGGGTGTATATATAAAGAAGACAAATAATTTGATTACTTTAAGGATGACTTTTCTAAAATAGGATAACTTAATATTTGTGATAGTAAATCAAAACTTTTAGAAAGGAATGGACTTTATACCTAATTATATACAATTGGATATTTCCAATGCGCATATATAAGTTCCCTCAGTGAGCTCTAATTTGTTTTCAAGCAGCCACATGTAACGTCACCACCAGTTGAGTTACAAGCCTCTTTGATTTGTAATTTGGCACTGTATATTATACCAAATTCAATGCAGTAGAAAAATACCACATCTAGTTGGTTGAGAATTAGGGGATTGTTTTTCTACTTGCATTTAAATTAATTTTTAAAAGAGAACTAAAAGAAGGAAAGAAACAAAACATAAAAGAGGAAAAAATTTTTAAAATGAAAGAAAACAAGAGACAAGTGAAGTCTACCTCTTTGCCAGTTTTATGTCCTTACCAGTGCACACAGAAGGTCAACTGCTTCCAAGATCAGTTCCTGATGCCCAATACGGCTGACCCCCAGATCTTCAAGCTCCTGATGTGTAATGCGCAGTAGCTGGTCCCCACTGATCTTCTCCCTCTCAAAGTTCTTAATATACTGCTGCAGACAGTCATCAAGACCTGCAAAAGAAAAATATGAAGACAAGAATAAAAATTAGTTGAATCAAATAAAGAGGAAAAATAAAACAAGCATTAACTCCTACCAATCCACAAGTCCAGTCCATTTCAACTCTGGATTAATTCAATCATCCACCTTTTTCCAATCTATATATAGGCTGCAGTGGGGTGGGAGGGTAGGGTGGCATGTAATACCTTCATCATATCCCTAGTTGTTAGATTCCTATTTGAATTTTCCTTAGCAATTATGGCAAATGCTTTACCTCTGGGCTCAGCAGTTCTCGTTGTTGACTATTTCATAAAGTGTGCTAATGGGCAGGTTCCCCTACTTCCAAACTTATCTGCATTCCACTCCTCCTTCCTTCTTTAACCCCACTGCAGCAGGAGAGGTACCATTCTTCCTTTACAAGGCTAATCCATTTCCTGTGTTCTGGAATCCTATCTTTTGTCATCTTAACATTATTTCAACAATTAAAAAATGAAATGCTCTCTTTATTTCTTTATTTCAACCACTGCCTCTTTATGGACTCTTTCTATGTTTGAACCACTGACATCTTAAAAAAATAAAACTTCCCCTTTCCTTGATTTCCTTGATCCTATGTTTCCCACTAGTCTGTTATTCCCTTCAGAGCCAAGCCCCTTACCTTTATTTCCTCACCTGTAATGTACTCCTTAATCTACTATCATTTGTGTTTTACTCAAATCCAAAAGTGAAAATCCAAAGTGAATACATTTCTCAAGAGTACTCTGGGCACTTTATAAGTGATTGGCTAGGCCATCGAATGGGTCAGATTCAATTACCTATGAAATGTCCTCATACAAATGATGAACTGGACGAAACAGATACTTTCTCTCCAGATTATTAAAGTAAGAAATACCAAGAAAATAAGAAAATCTGCAAACACTAAAAGGTATTGATTATATCAAGCGGGGAGATGAGAGGTCCTAATGGGTTGGCTATAACCCAGCTGAAATTATGATGAAGCAGAAATTATAAGCAAGTAGAGAAAGCAGAGATGAGGTTAGAACAAATGTGCAAAAGGAAGCAAAATCTCGTAACAGAAAGATTATGTAGCCACTGAGAGAGGAAAAAAGTCAGTCCTAGAAGTTGCCTGGTTCTGATAGGGTCTAGTACCAAGGTCACACATGTTTTTACTATATTCTCAAACTTTCTTAAAGTAACTTGAGTTACTCTGTAGTCTACTATACTATCTTCTTTTTCTTTCATTCTCCATTAGTATGTGTGCATTTCTCCCTCCTGGTCCTCTTGCTTTTTTTGTCCATTCCTTCTCAGTCCCCTTTCAGGACACTTTCTCCAACTATCCTAAAATACTGTTGCTCTCCACTCCAAGGACCCCTTTTTTCCTGGCACCCTTAATCCTCACTCTTTATATTCTAAATGAACAATCTCATCCATGCCCATGTCTTCAACTACGATCTAACATTTCAGACCTCCCACATAAATTCCAAACCTATGTATCTACACATCTCAACATGTCCACAGTTTTTCATTTTCCTCTCCAGAGGAGTCTTCCTTAGTGTATTCACTGTCTCAATGAACAGCACCACCATCTTTCCCAATATAAAAACCAATTATATGGGAGCCTCCTTAGATTTATCCACCATCCTTATATCCCTGATTCCAACCAATATTCATGTCCTAACAATTGCTCCTCATATATATATATATATCTTACATATATCCTTTCCTCTCATTCTCCACTGCCATCTTCCTAAATCAGGCCATGTATCTCTCTCATCTGAACTAAAGCAGTTTTACAGTTTTCTTGTTGCTTCATGATCCCCTCCAATTCATCTTTCCTAACATAAAAATTATGATGTCATTATCTACCTCAGACTTTTTCACTGTTTCCTCATATTTATAACGGAATAAAATCTGAACTCTTTTATATGGTGTTCAAGGCTCTTTCTGTTCTAGATTTTGCCTTCCTATATAGATGACTCATCCCAGACATTTTCCACACTTCCCAACCTCCCACTCTACAGGCCTCCACTACAACAATGCCTATGTTATAATTCTTTGTTCCTATGTCTGTGTGCCCAATAAACAGCCTAACATTTTCTTGAAGTTGGGCATTGTGTCTTCTGAATTTGGAGAACCCAGGGCTTAGTGCAATGACTGACAAAGAGTGGTGTTTAAGAAGTATAAACTGAACAAATTAGGCATTTAATTTTGTTATATAACCTTGCCAGAGCAAAAAATGAGCATTTCACATAAAAGCTAATTCTAAAAATACAATAGGGAACAAGTATTTGGTATATGGCATTTTGAGGCACTCATGTCTTGATTTATTGCTGAATAATATGAGATAGAATGTTATTATGTTGATTTTTCTTATAATTCCTCTGTGTAAAGGAATGATAAGGATCTCCTAGAGCACCAGCGAGAGCATCATTATTAAGGTAACAGAACAAGTCACATACTAAGTGGCAGGCTAAAAATAAAAGAGACAGGCTTATCTAATATCTCATCAATTGGTGCCTAATTTAATTATTAAGGTATATTACCCAATAATATAGGAAGTATCTTGGTAAATATACAGCTAGGATATAACAAAATTATAATAATGTCATTTTTGTCAGTATTTATGAACTATAAGGTGATTTATATATTTTTTTCTCACCTGAATTATAATCAATGACCTTATAATATTTTTAAGTTGTTGTTTTGACTGAAAGGTCAAAATCAAAATCTCAAATTTGTGTATGGAGAAAATATGGTCCAGAAAGAGTAATTTAAAAAACACAAAAATGAATACATTATAAAATAGGACTAAAGATCTAAACCTCATGATTCTAGGATCTATGCAGCATACATGTAATAATTAAAACCCTTCTTACACACTATTATATTGAAAGTGGAGCTTTATTTTATTTTCAAGAATGAGAAATTCTTTAGTGATGATATGACTAGTCTTCAACACTGTAACAGTAGATAGAGAAAATGACAAACAAATATATACCAGATTTTAAAAATGTTATTGCTACCCTATTTTCCTAAGACTTTAAGTTCTAATGTTGTATAAATTATTTCCTTAGGATCCATGGCATTCTACCCTTTTTCATTGATATGTTATAAATAATACTAAGTAAAATTTATAACCTCCACTTACTAATTCCTATCTATTGTTCTTAAGAACACACATAGAAAGTAAATTTTGATCCATACTCTAAACTACACAAATTTACCATGAAGAAAATTATACACTTGTCAATTGAAACATTAAGCAAACTATACTCTTTGTCTAAGACCATGCCTTAAAACAATTGAAAAGAAGGCTTTAAATCATAACTATGACATGTGTCTGACTGTTTTGGTAAATTACACTGCTTTCTACCATCTATAGGGAAGAGGAATGAGCATAATCATAGATCTAGAAAGAGATTCCCAAAATAATAAAACATTTACAAAATATTTGTGATGTATCCTAAGGATGAACAAATTTTCAGGAAATCAATGATATTACAGAAGAAAGATAAAACAAAATAAAAAATAAATCCACCATAATGTGGAAGTAGAAATGTAATATACAAATTATAATATTTAATGTTCAAAATCTAAAAAAAAAACATTTAAAATGGATGTTAGAGGATGACTATCCCTACTCCAGGTAATTTCACTTTATATATCATTTTATACATAACACATGTGCTTTTATATAAAAATGGAACACACTTCGATGTTCATAGGAAAAAAATAAGAATGTAAATTCATTTGTTAGAGTTCTGTCTCCACTCATTATTTACTGTGAAGAATAAAGATCTACGTGAAGATTTGTGAGGACCTGTGTCCCTTCTGCAAATTAAGTTAGGAAATTAAAACAAACATGCATCAATCCAATATCCTTTTGTTTCTTTATATACAGGAATGAAAATTCAAGGCAGAAGATTTTACTTTTTAAAGCTAGTTTTGAGTCCTCTCATTTCACCGACACTGCTTTTTTCCATGACAAATGACCAATAATACCAGATTCAGCTGCCTCATTTCCAATCTCATTCTCCCTAAGCAACTTATTTCTCTATTTCTACTACAGATTTTCCAGTCTCAGACCATCTTTGATGACTCCCCAATTTAATCTCTTATCTTTCAGTTAGTGAGAAACATAATTTCATTCAAAATAGTTCTTGCTCTGTCCTTTCATTTCTGATCTTACTGTCAACAGCTTATTCATGCTTACAGCCTGCCCTGATACCTAGCTGCTCCCCCTGGCATCAGTATTTCCAGTCTATAATTGTCACATCCCTAAAAACAGTCCTTGATCGAAACCACTTCCTGATGAAAAAAATTTTAAAGAATTCTCCTGCTAAAAGGTTACAGTTCAAAGATCTTTTAATTTTTTTTAACTTTTAAGTCTTTTTTTTTGGGAGGGGTCCCCCCAAAAGTGTTAGGAATCAAATTTCTGAAGATTTAGTTCTAGAACCTATGTAGCATTCAGGTATTAATTACAACATCTACTATAGACAATAGAGGCATTTTCTATAATGTAAACAGACAGAAAGCTCATATAGCCACATTTTTCTTCTATACACAGGACAGTATGTAATGATAAATAATCTAGCAAAAAAAATTCATATTTAAGATCTTGTATTACTTTCTAAAACTTCTGGAAAGGATAAAATTACATGATGCAATATATATATATATATATATATAGTATCATATATATATGTATATGTATATGTATACATATATGTATACACATACATATATATACATATCTACACACACACACACACACACACATATATGTCTTACTGTTGAATTGTACACCTGAAACTTACTGGATTTCGTTAACCAACATCATTATATATATGAAAAAAAGGATAAAATTATATCTAGTAGTATTTCGATACTAAGTGAATTTTACTGTTTTCTAATAATTGGCAAACTCGCCAACCTATGTAAATATATAGATACTTAACAGATACCCAAAATATTTAATAAAGCAAATTCCTGAAGTATTCTAGAAAATGAGATTTTGCTCTAGAATCTACATAGTTAAACAGTTCGTTTAACAATTCCCATATTGTTCTAGGATGATATAGCCACAGAAATTCTTGATGTAATTCAGAGATCAGCTGGTTATCACTCTTACTTAGTAAGTAAAAGTATATTTAGTCTTTTACTATAATCAGCTTTACATTTTGTTCAACCAAAATAATAAGAAAAAGTTTTCTTCAAAAGCATCTACACTACTAGACAATTCTAAATTCTAATACAAATAGGCAACGTCTACTTTAACAACTGATGAATAATACAAACAGGAATAAACTATGGGGCATCTACAACATAGAATACTACTCAGCGATAAAAAAGGAGCTACTGATACACACAACAACTTGGACAGATCTCAAGGGTATGTTGAGAGAAAATGGTCAATGTGACAGAGGTTATATGGAATGATTCCATTTATATTACACACTGAAAAAGGCAAAACAATAGCAGCAGAAAACAGAACAGCAGTTGCCAAGGATTGGAATATAAAGAGGTTGTGACTGGGAAGCACCATGAGGGAGGGAGTCTTTGGGGTAATGAAACTGCTGTATATTCCAGTTTTGGTGTTGGTTACTTATAGCTGTACATGTGTTAAAACTAATATAACTGTAGCACCTTAAATGTCAGTTTTATTCTATTAATTTTAAAAATAAAAAAATTTAAAATTACAAATGAATTACAGGCTATGCTATGTTTTAAAAATAATATTAAACTAAAAATTTTGTTGAAAAAAATTTCTGACATAGTTTTATCATAATGTATGACATAAAAGACTCAAGCCAGGGAAGAATGTTTCTAGCATTCCATTCGACAACTATTTATGAAGTACCTACTAAGTCTGGGGTGGCTTAAGTATATTGAGGCCTTTAAATTTACAAGGACTCTTTTGCCCTGCTGATTGGCAGACCTCAGAGGCTATAAACAAGATTCTGTCTGGAAGGTTAGTATAGGATGCAGGGTATGCATACTGATGAACGCAGTAGGAAACCAATAACTGCCCTGTGGTCTTCAGAAGGCTTCTTGGAAGGCCAAGCCTCACTATACTGACCATCACCATTTCCACTCTCCCCAGACCTATTTTTAACTCTAACAACTTAATGTTGTCTTTAAGACAGGAATTAAAACAAAATCTCAATTGAGTGGCAATATGTCAATTGTTCCATTTTGCAAAACAATTTATTCTCCTTGCAATCTGTTTCTGGTTCTTCATTTTAAACCAGAGTAGATTTTATCTGGTTTAAAACTCTCCTCTCCTATTAGATGCTCAAAAGAAAACAAAAGTAAGGAAGAAAACTATATCAGCATAGAAACTGATAGTGCCAACCACTTAAAGATTTAATATTATAAAATAAAAAAAGCACTCAAGGCTGTTGGCCATCTATTATCACTACTATTCAATATAGTATTGGAAGCCCCAGCTACAGCAATCAGGCACAAGAGAAAGATATAAAAGGCATCCTAATAGAGAATTAAGAAGTTAAATTGTCACTTTTTGCAGACCACATGTTTATATAGAAAACCCTAAAGACTCCACTAAAAACTGTTAGAAATAACAAACAAATACAGTAAAATTTCAGGATACAAAAAATAAAAAGGTACTAGAAGAAAACTGGGTTCCATGTCAAACTAAAGCCAGAAATAGGAAACAGATAGATTTGACCACATAAAAATTAAGTTTTTGTTATGACATATTGAATCAGAATATTCACAAAAAAGTACTTACAAATATATCGAATGATATACTACATCAAGGCCAATTAGAGAGGGCAAAGTAATCCACAGATACACTATCAAGTTGCTTAAAACTGCTTAATTTAAAAATACTGATATATAGTAATCTGAGACAGCAACCTTTAAAATGCAGTGGCACATTACACAAAACAATGTTTGAATGATTTTGTAAATTTGTAAAGTTTTGTATGCAGAACATGGTAAATCAGCTAAACAAACAGTTTTTCTCAAATGGTTTTCAGGACAGTTTACAAACATTTAAATGCTCCTTATGTAAAGATGAAATAAACTCTAAATATTATATTTAATTATTTCCTAAAATTATTCTTTCTCACCCAAATTAATAGTTTCAGAAAGTTTTAACTAAAGCTGAAACTGTTTTCTCTTTGCAAGTCTTCATAGTCCTTATTAAAAATATTTTATTAACAGAAAAACAACTTTAATTGAGTCACAGGTAGACTGACCATTAGGAATTAGTTGTAAACCTAGGGATTAGGGATGTCTTTCATTTTACAATCTAATAGATAATCATTTTTGCTTCTTTGTTATTTGAACAAAGTTTAAGGACATCTTTAAGCCCTTCATCTCTTATTCAAGGGCCTCCAAATTCAGGCCCCAACCTATATTTCTATCATATTATCATTCACAAATCCCATGTTGCAGCCAAGCTGAACAACTCAACTATTTCCTTAATATGATTCCTATTACCCAGATTATCTTTTCCTACATATTTAGTTGCTGAAACCCTGTCTGGTTTTAATCATGGAATCTGATGAATCTCTTTTCTCTTAGTATCTATAAATTTTATACTATGGTACTTATTACCTATGCTATTCCTTTATAATCTTTGTATTACTATCTTAATTATCTCAATAGATTATAGAGCCTTAAAGGGCAGCATCACCGACTCCTCCATTTAGCACTGAACACAGTACTGGGTGGAGGAGTCAGTGATACTGATTGATACATACTCAGTCATTTCTGAGGTGATTACTATGTGCTAGGCACTGGAAATCAAATGCCTAGTAAAAACTGATATGGCCACTGACTTTATAGAGTTTATAGTATAATATCAAAGACAACCATTAATCATTTAATTGCCAAAATATAAATACAAGCTGTGATAATTGTTATGAAGGAAAAATACACTGTGCTGTGAAAAACAAAAATGGAGGATTACCTTCAGCCGAGGTGGAAGTCAGGAATGGAAGGCTTAATCAAAGAATCAATGACTACACTATGACCCATAAGCTTAAAAACAGTTAATTAGGCAAAGAGAAGATGAGGGGACAACGCAGATAAAAGAAACAACATACTACAAAAGAAACACTGCACGTTTGAAAAACTGAGAGTTATGTGTGGCTGAAATGCAGAGAATAGGAAGAGAATGGGGCTTGATTCAGTTAGAGAGATGGGCCAGGGGCAAGATAGTGTAGAGTCTTGTAGGCCATGGTCAGAATCCTGTGACCCTAAGAGTAATGAAAAAGTACTAAAGGATTTGAAATAGGTAGCATTAAAAGTGTTTGTGCTTTGTGAACATTACTCTAGCTGCAGTATGGTAAATGAATTGGAGGCTGCCAAGAGGGAGGCAGATTGGGTGACATTTGAAGTACTTTAAGTACAAAATGCTGGTAGCTTGTCCTAGGATAATGGCAGAAAAAGAAGAGATAGACTGGGAAGAAGATAAAATGGGCAGGACTTTGTGCTGGATTGGGTGTGTGAAGTAGAGGAGGTCATGAGAAGAAAGATGTGCCTACATTTCTGGATCACAGAAATAGATAAACAGTGACATTACTCATAGACAATGGAAATACCAAAGGAGAAGCAGTTTCCTTCTGAACATACTGGGATTACAGTTCCTTTGAAACAGGTAGGTAGCAATGCTGAGTAGTTAGAAATAAAGATCTGCTCGAGAGACATATTTGAAAGTCATTGGTGTAAAGGTAGAATATTGAAGTTATGAGGGAAAATGACAACAGCGAAGAAGGGATTTAGAACTGAGCCTTAAGAAACTTCAAAATGTAAAGGCTTTGGTAGAAGCAAACCTGTAAGAAAAAATGAGAAACTGCAGTCAGAGGGAAATGGAAAAAATGAAGAAAGGGTGGTATCACAGAAAGGAATGGAAGAGAATGTTTTAATACTGGTAATACATGACTGGGGTAAAAGAAAACTCTAGTGCCAAGAGTTCGAAGCCCACTCTGAATGTGACAAGTAGGAGATTTATCAGTGACTTTAACCAGAGAATATTATAATTATAAAAACAGAAACCAGGCAGAGCATAGAATTGAGGGGTGAGAAAGTAGAGGACTTGCATGTAGAATATTCCTTTAGGAAATTATATGGTATTGTTAAGGATGGAGAGTGAATAGAAAAGTGTCACATGGGGTAAAAGGGACTATTGCTATACCAATTTTAGATATGAAGGAACTAAAGCTTTATGAAATTAGGTAACTCTCTAAGTGTACACAGTAACACTTAAAACCTAGTCCTAGAGGATTCTGAAGTCCAATATATTTTGACTATATAAAACTATTTCAAGACTGAAAAAAAATAGATCTCAACAATAAATTGTATTTATATGCTTGCAGAAGGAAAGGGGTAAAATGAGGCTACTAGAAACATACAGTTGTTAAAATGAAGAAGAGATAACATAGGACAGTGGTTAATAAAATAATACTCCTTCAGATCTTCATAAAAAGAAAAGCTTAAATAACCAAGGTCTGAATTCTATGCCAGTATACTCTGATGAACTGAAAAGAGTGTAGGGTACACAGTTAGCATTCTACTTGAAGAATGAATAAAATGAATGGAAGGAGAAACACTGCCAATAGTTTCAAGATATCACTGAAACTAATATAAGACACGCTGACTTGAGAACTCCTCTTTATTACATTGCTCAATGCCATCCTTCCATCACCTCCTTCTAAAAGCAAGCAGTTGATCTATAACAGTCTATGATTTCTTCTCACAAAAATTCTCAAGAAAACCAACCAAATAAAACCAAAAGGAAGGACTAGTTTCTTCTGGGACTGTTAGCACTTACTATGTTCTAATTTATTTTAGAAAATGCTAAGCTGACAGGAGTTTCCCATTCCTTCCAAATGGAAGAGTTGATGTTGATTAACGGTGATACTTCCCATTTAATTTTTGTGCTCATTGTGTGCCAAGCATTGTTTCAAACACCTTGGGAACATTTTCTCATTTAATCTTTAGAACAATCTGAGGAATTCTATGTCATTATCTTGGTTTTACAGATAAGAAAATTGAGATTTAGCGACCATGTCCAGGATCCTGCAGCTTAATAAATAGTAATGCAAGGTCTAAATCTAAGTCCCCTGACCACATCCTTGCCCTTTAAGACTATATTAAATTCAAAGGAATGAGGGAGGGATGAAAGGTTTGTTTCCAAACTGATCATCTGTACCATAACAAAAGTCATGTCAAAAATATTTTACTGTTTTCCATTTAAAACTTTAAAGACATTGTTTTGAAATACATGTGCTGTCTTTAAATTATACTTGGCATCAAAAAGGATTTAGATACATCATTTACACATACACATGCACATACAACTCAGCAGGGTAACACAAATTAAAAGTAAGTGAGAAAAATGATTAATGGAAAATAACTATTAGTCTTAAAATAGAAGCCAGAAATCATGGTAATACAAAATAAAATCATGCCAATGAAGAATATTAGACTTGCTAAAGCGTGGGGAGACCTAAACATTACCTGTAAATGTTCTAGAAGCTAATGAAGGAGAAAGCAGGATGGGGTACACAGTTTAAAGCATTCATTAGATAAAAGAAAGCCAGATTTTTAGAGAATTTCATATATTCCTGACACTAAAGCCAGATCAAAAAAAAAAAAAAAGATTTCTCCTGGAAAACAATCCTTGTGTGATGTAATGAATAACACCTTCAATAAATCCTTTCAATAAATACAACTACAAGTTTCCTTTGGACTGTTTCTTGAGATGCTGAAATATATTTTTCCCCCAAATTACATTCTACACCAAATAATTGGTTATCATGAAGAGAAAAAAAATATTTATATTTACTGGCTTTAAAGATGTTATAACTTATCAAAAGGTTATAATTCTATGGCAAAAAATAGCTAGCAGGCCTTCTCTTTTATAATGATAAAAAATGAATAGGTGAGTTGTATTTAAATCAATTTTGGAAACTTGACAGTTTGTTAACAGATACCTAAAATATTTTGGAAATACATACTATATATTCATTTAATTTAATGACAATTTAAAATGAAAGACTCTTATTGCCACACTTCTTATCTTGAAAAGCAACTTTATGGATTTTTTTTTAACTTAAAAATGTACAGGTCACAGGCAACAAAAGAAAAAATAGATAAACTAAACATCTAAATTAAAAATGCTTGCCTATCAAAGGGCACTATAAACAGAATGAAAAGGTAACCAACAGAATGGGAGAAAATACTTGCAAATCATAAATCTAACAATAGATTGATATCCAGAATATATAAAGAACTCCTATAACTCAACAACCAAAACCAAATAACTCAATTAAAAAATGGCAAAAGATTTAAATAGACATTTCTCCAAAGAAGACATACAGATGGCCAATAAGCAAAGGAAAAGATAACTATCACTAATCATTAGGGAAATGTAAGTCAAAATCACTATGAGATACTAGTGCACTCCTATCAGGATGGCTACTATCCAAAACAAAACAGAAAACAGAAAAATAACAAGTGCTGACAAAAATGTGGATAAATTGAGACCTTTGTGCATGTTAGTAGGAATAAAAAATGGTGCAGCCACTATGGAAAACAATATGGTAGTTACTCAAAAGATTAAAAAAAGAACTACCATATCATCCTGCAATTCCCCTTCTGGATATATATCCAAAAGAATTGAAAGCAAGGTCTCAAAAACATCTGGACATCCACCTTCACAGCAGCATTATTCACAAAAACCAAAAGGTGGAAACACTACAAGTGTTCATCAACAGACAAAAGGACAAATAACAGGTGGTACATAAATATAATGAAATATCGTTCAGCCTTAAGGAAGAAAATCTGAATCCTGAGGACATTATGATAAGTGAAATAAACCAGTCAGAAAAGTACAATATTATATGATTCTAATTATATGAGATATGTAGAGTAGTGGAATTCATAAAAACAAGAAGAAGGGTGGTTTCCAGGGATTAAGAGGTTGGGGGAGGGGGATGGGAAGTTAGTGTTTAATAGGTACAAAGTTTCAGTTTTGAAAGATGAAAAAAGTTCTGTGGATGGATTGTGGTGATGGTAGCACAATGTGAATATCCTTATCATTGAACTGTACACTTAAAAGAAGGTAAAGACAGTAAATTTGATGTTATATATATTTTATAATTAAAAAATTTAATGATGAAAATGGTAAATTTTATGTGATACACATTTTACTACAATAAAAAATACAAGTAAAAAGATTAATTTTAAATAGGCTTGCTTGCTACTTTCAAATATTAATTAGACTTAAGAATTTGGGGAGGTACATGCACATATGAAAGCCACAGCTATAAGTTACTATTTTATATCTGATTACTGTATGTCCAGGGGTCACCAAATTTCTCTAATAGAAACATAATTTTCCTTTTATTGACTACAAAGAAACCACCAAAGGCAATGATTTACTAAATTCAGTAAATCTTACATGGAACTCATTAATATAATATTTCACTCAAACTATTAATTCATTATGAAAAAGTAATTTGCCTAATCACAATGGGACTTAATACAGCTGTCACCCTTTTCTATTTCCATTTAATATCTAAACAATATTACTAGTGTGAAGACATGCTTAAAATTGTTTCAGCAATGTGTGAATTTTATTAAAATAACTGTACATTAGACATACCAAGGGGGGGAAAATATTTGTATCCAAGTGTCATTCTGACAAATTTCGAAGGAATAGTAGTTGCACAAGGATTAATCAGCTATCTTTTTCTGCATGATAGGAGAGATTCCCTTCTTCAGGGAGAGCATGCCCATGAGCAAAAGGAGCTGTCTCCCATGGGGGTAGGGGTCATTGGTAGTGGGGACAACCCTTGAGTTGTCACTGAAAAGGACAAAACTTGTTATCACAACTTTATTTCTGGAGACAGCCAATCTTGGCTTATCTCAGCTCCAGGCTTCCCTTTATACTCTTAATTTCTTCAGATTTAAACCTTGTTCCTAAATCAATAACTATCTGTTCCTTACGCTGCTGCCACAGCTCGGACCTCTATACAATATTTCTCTAGCTTGTTGTTCTAAGTGATCCCTCACTTCCTGTCCCCAATATCAGGATCCCCACCCCATTGCCTTTCTAATTCCTAATAGCAGCTTCCATTTATTTAGCCAATAAATACTTATCAAATGCCTAGTTATGGGCTAAGCATTATTCTAGGGAGTATGAATAAAAATGTAAGCAGAAATAGACATGGTCCCTGCCTTCATGGGCTAATAGTCTACTGAGAAAGAAGTACATTAACTTGAGAATCACAGAAGCAACCCTGACAAGTAAATTGAAGGGAAAGAAAGGTACCTCTGCACGATGCTCCAAAAACCCATAAAAGGGACATTTGACCAAATTAGAGATACCAAGGGTAGGTTTTCTGGGAAAAGTGTGGCAAGAACAGAAGTCTGGTTGAGTGGGAGTCAACTAGGCAAAGAGGGAAGGACGAGCATTAGACTCTGAAAACAGCAAAGACCCAGAGGTGGGAGACGGGGTGGAGAGTGTGAGGCACTGAAAGGCCAGCATGACTTGTGTTCAGAAAAGTTCTCTCTGGCTTCAATGTGTAAAACAGTGACTTGTGGCCAGTTTGTTTGCCTTTTGCCAAAGAAAGGATCATCTCTGGCGGGAACTAATCTTCCTGCTCAGCACTTCCATTACATTAGCTATTTCAGCTATATGAGTTGAAGCATTCCGCTTTCCTAAACATGCTCTTTCTTTGGCCTTTTATCCCTATGTGTCTGTATATACTCCCCTTACTCTCCTCTCCTCCTGGTAAGGGAAAGTAAGAAAAAGACCTACAAGTGGAACCTATTCCACATGTCATTTTTAGAATGATATCCATAGCTGCCTGAATAATGACAAATCAAAATCAACAAAAAAAAAATGTGATAAAAGTTAGAAAAATCTTTTAAAATGTTGATTCTAGAGACAGCATGGTGATAGGTTAAAAAACTACCTTTGCATATGTTACTTCTTTTTCAGATATATGAAACTCATTAATTCTGATGGAAATAACTTTAACCAAAACAACTGAAAGAAAAAAAAATTGAAAAAAACCCTCTAGCATAAAAGTAACTGCAGAAACAAAGGGCACCATCCATTATTAAAACTAAGCTCAATACATCTATGATTCTTCCCTAACACAATTTTTTTTATTAGTTTCAAGTAGACAGTACATTAGTTAAACATTTATATAGTTTATGAAATGGTCCCCTTGATTTCTCTATCTTCCCTCTGGCTCTATACCTAACAATTACCTTACTTCTGACTGCATTCTCTATACTGTGCTCTTCATCCCTGTGACCCTCTATCAACTAATGATTTTTACTTCTTTAAAATTTCACCCCTTTTTCCCAGTCCCTCCATCTCCCTCCTCTCTGGCAATCAACACTAGTCTTCTATATTTCTGGGTCTGTTTTCAATTTGTTTATTTTCGTTCCTTAGATTCTGCATATCAGTGAAATCATATGGTATTTATCTTTCTCTCTCTGACTTATTTCACTCAGCATAATAACCTCTAGGTCCATCCATGCCATTGCGAATGGTAGAATTTCATTTTTTTAATGGCTGAGTAATATTCCATTGTGCATATGAACCATAACTTCTTTATACAGTTGTCTGTCAATGGGTATTTAGGTTGCTTCCATATCTTGGCTATTGTAAGTTGTGCTGCTATGAACAACGAAATGCATAGATCTTTACAAATT
>PVKZ01005855.1:0-45050 GCA_004027375.1 Macroglossus sobrinus | reverse complement strand
TCCAGTGGGAAGGAGGCGATGTGCCTTCCCCTTTCCTGCCCATGAACGTTCACTAAGCACCCACTGTGCGCCTGGCCTGCACTCAGCACGAGCAGGTCAGAGGCTCTGCTCTCACGGGGAGCACCATCGCTGAGTTCTTCACACCCCACCTGTCCTCTCACTGCAGCTCAGTCCTGCTGCCCCGAGCGCAGAACCCGGTAGAGGCCGCCGCCGTGAGGGCCGTCCGGGGCAGCACGCCACCGTCGGGAGGCCTCCCTGCGGTAAAACCTATTTCCACCCGAAGGCTGAGCCCGGGAACCCCCACGAACTAGAAGGGCAGAGCCTAAGCCGCTGCCTGCGAGGGCGGCAGAGCCCCAAGCCCAGCCGCCATGCTCCCTTCCCGTGATGTTATTTTTATACTTTTTTCCCCTAAAACACAGCCTGAGCGGGTCCTTCTCGACTCTATTAACATTAGGAATCTAATCAGTAATCAGGCAGCTCATAATTTTCTGATTAGCTCTGATTAGGCCTAACCTCATGGGGAGAGGGAGTGGGACAGTGAGGGGGAAGGTGGAGCCGGAGGGGTGCTGGGACGTGCCTGATGGGGCAGTGGCCTGGCCAGGGGTAGAGGGCGGAGGGAGAGAGCCCCTGGCTTCATTGTCATCTGTCCAGGGGAGGGTGTGGTTTGGAGGCTTGGGTTGTGCTGGGTCAGAGGGAGTACAGGGGTCAGGGTGCAAGGGCAGCAGAGAAAGGGACTTGGCCCACCCACGGCAAGGCGAGCTGGTTTTCAGCACCATGGACAGAGGTGGGAGGGCTACGCAGGTGGCCTACACAGCTGAGTGTGGGCATCCACCTGGGTTTTGCCCTGCCTGGGCCTCTCTGGGCCCCACTCCAGGAATGATCCCACGTGTAGCCTTGAGGGATGACGACAGTGACAGCACAGGCTTGCTCAGAGGGTGACCCTGACATGGAGAACTGGCCCCGGTCACTCTCACTGAGAATACCATGGGCAGGGCCTGGCTTGATGACTATCACATTCAATGTGGAAACAAAGAAGCTGATGCCCCACTGCATGGTGGGAAAATCTAGGTCTGGAGGGACCACCCAGGTGATACACCAGTTAGGGGAAGAGCCTGGACCTGTACTGAGGCATCCCAGGCCAGGGCCAGGCCTCCCTTCTGCTCGAGGCCTATTTGTCACCTTAGCGGCACATGCTCAGATGGAACCACGGTGCTGGCCGACCAGACCCCCTGGGTCTCTCACACATGGCTGGCTGACCACGAAGCTCCCCCACCCATCCCTGGTCTTCCCCACAGGCTCAGACTCCTTGCAGGCCACATCCGGGAGCCCAGATCAGGTAAGGGTCAGAGTGGCCCCGCCCTTGTCCCCCGGTCTGGATCACAGGTCACCACCCCTTGTTGAAAGCAACCATCCAGGTGACCTCTGATGAAGTGCACCGGCTCGTTGCAAGAGACGTGCACAGCTAATGCCATGCAAATTGGCACGGAGGCAATCAGCCTGACTCTGAAAGCTGCCCGGCCGGCCGCAGGCTGGCGCATTGTCTTTTCTGTCAATTTGCATCTCATTACCCAGAAGGCTGTGCTCACTGGAGGTTAAAAGAAAAAGAATCAAGCAAGCCCCACTGTGTTCTGCCTCCAGCTAGGGCGCAGCCCACGAGTGGGGCAGGGCTGCTTGGTGGACTGCCCCACGAGGTGCCCTCCACAGGGAGCTCTGCCAGCCCTATCACCACCATCGCCACCATCACCATCACCTCCGTCATCATCACTGATCCCCCCTTAACCACCGTCCACATGCCCGTGACTCCCCACCACCAACACCACTCCCATCACCACTGCCACCATCACCCCCAGTGCTACTCCCATCGCCAGTGCCCAGTGTTACCCTCACTGCCATCACCACTAGCTCCCCCATCGCTACTTCCGTCCTCATCGTCACAATCACCAGCCCCATTATCGTCACCTCTACTATCACCATTCACTGTCGTCATCACCCCCACCCCCACTACCACCTTCACTACCATACCCATCACCCCACTGTGGTACCTCTGCTGGCACCTCACGTTTCCTTCACGATCACTACTATCCCTGCTGGCCCCATCGCTCGCATCCCCGAGGAAAGTTTGATGCCCTTCTCTGCCCATCACCCTTCAGCACCATCAGAAGGCTGGGGAAATCTATAAACAAATGATCTAGTGATCAGAGACCTCATATATCAACCACCCAAGTCTGGCATGGACACTGGTGCTTGCAACTGGGTGTCTCAGGAAGGAAGCTCTTAAGGCCAACAGGTGGGGTGAGGGTGCTCACCCACTCTGGCAGAGCCTCTGGGAGAGTGGGGCTGAGTTTACTACACTGATCAGAGGCCACAGCACCCCAAGGGGCAGAGCTGAAAGCTGCATGTGTGACATGGGTGACTAATGCTCATTTCTCTGTGAACCCTGATATCTCTTAAGAGGCCAAGTGGGGATGAAGGCAGACAGTGGGAGGAGAATGCTGAGCATCTAAGATCCATTTGGTCATTTAAAACCTCGGGGAGAGGAGTGTGCTGAGAACAAGCTTGGAGGGCTTCTGGGAAAAGGGAACAGCAGACCCAAGTTGAAGGACAAGGCCAGGCGGAAGGGAGAGGGGAGGGGACTCCAAGTGGAAGTGTCAGCAGGGCAGGGAATGAGCGGGCTTCTCTGGGGGGGGGGGCAGCTGAGGCCTGCCTTTGCTTCTCCTGAGCCTCCCTGATCCAAGAGGGTTTGTGCTCGCAGGGTGGCCGTTATGATTTGCACCTTGCTTCACACACAGGTTCCCTGTAAGCCCCATGAAATACCCAATATTCCACCGACAAGGACACCAAGGTCCAGAGCTGACGCTGAACCAAGAGGAATCAGAGGCTCCCCCACAGAGGTCGCTCGGAAGAGTGGGAACCGGAGTCTGATCTTTCCACCCGGCCATCATTCTTCTGGGTGTGGATGCCTGAGACTCCACCCCATCGATACCCACCAGCGCCTGAGACACACGGCCAGGCACTGGTTGGCCCGGGGGCGATGCTGAGGGCCTGGGCAGAGAGGTGAAAGGCAGACAAAGGCTTGAGGTGGAGGGTGGGGTGGGCACAGCCTGACTGCCAGGTGGAAACGCCCAGGGTAAAAGCTGCTCTGAATACTGGCTGCATCCCGCTGCTGCAATCAGCCTCGACACTTGGTTATTACGAGGAGTAAAGGCGGCCGGCGGGACAGCTGGAGCCTTGGTGACAACGTTTAAGGCGTTTGTCAGAGCTGTGGGACACGGGCTGCCAGGTGCTAATGGCTTCTGCTCGCTGTTGCCAAGTGAAGGGAGGGCGGGCGGGCGGAGGCGGCCTTGATCCTGCCTGGGCCCCGTGCCCACCCCACGCTTCGCGGCTGCTCCACGACAGGTAGGGCCCACCTGGGGGTTCCAGATGCCTAGCAACGGCCACAGAGCCACAGCACCAGCTGGGGAGGGTGGGGCAGCAGCCCTGCGGCACATGCCTGCCTATTTGGGGCACCTCTATCATCTCCACTTCCATTCAGGCTGCACCCCTTTATCCTGGGATGAGGGTCTGGGAGTCTGCTCTCTACCATGCCATCTCCCAGGAAGAGGACCCCTGAACCATAGCCCACTAAGGCCACCGCAGGTCCCAGGATTGGACTTTATGTGGTGCTACCTGTCCATGTTTCAGAAGAAGGAGGCTCAGAAGGATGTACCCCAAGGCCACAAAACTGGCAGGAGGAGGAACCAGGCCCACACCTAAGTCTGTTCGGCTGCTGAACCCTGGCCTGCAGCTCTGTGGCTTGTGTTGGCCACGCCCGTGTGACCGGCAATCCCAGAACTGCTGGCAGCTCCTGCCTGGCAAAGGACAGCTGGGGATCTGAGGCCTGGGGCATAGGGACGCGCTCAGAACTGGAGCCCAGGTGCCAGCAGCTCCCAGACCCAGCTCCAAGTAAAGACAGGAGAGGCTGAGGGGCACCACTGTGACTGTCTCTCCCATATACCATTCCTTGGGAAGCCGGACGTGGCTCTCACAGGGAGCTAATCTGAATGTCTCATCCCCTGTAGTTAGAACACAAAGCACTGGGTCTCCCTTTTCCCTTGGGCTACCAGGAGGCTCAGGGTCAACCTGGAGGCTCAACTCGACCAAGTCCCTGGTCCTGAGGTTGCTTACCTTGGCTCTTTGTCTCACCCTTACTGTCACATTCTGTGCTTCTACTACAGGAAGAGCTGTACTCAATACTGTGCTGAATGAACTGTAAAATAAACCAAATTAAACTATGCGCCTCGCTCTGCCTCTTCCGGGAGGCAGCTAGACCTGTGGGAAGGAACACTGCACAGGGGTCAGGAGGCCTCGGTGCTCTGTGGGGGGCCGGGCCAGATGCTGTCCCCAGCCTCAGTTCTGCCTTCCCGTACCCTTGTCTTCACCTGTCCCCCGCCCCCACTTGCTCTGCGAGGCTCGAGTAACTGAGGGTGGGCGGCAGGGCCCTGCTCTGAGCCACCACCCAGCCAACGGGCAGGCCAGCATCTGGCAGGCCAGCCATCTCCCTGGAAAACGAGAGGCTTCTTATGGAGATAACGAATCGCTCCATTTAGATCCAAATTAACCTCCCCCAATTACCCCATTTTCTACCACATTTCACCAGATCGAAGTCCCCTCCTGCCCGCACAGACGTGTGTGTGCCCTGCTCCTCCTCACTCCCAAAGAATCCAGCTTTGTCCGACAGCCCCAGGAGGACTAGCAGCCACATCCTCCTTCTAATGGCCACGTTCTTCTCTTATTTATCTTTGGGGGGGTGGGTGGGTGCGGTGGGGGTGGGTAGAATGAGAAGCTCGATGCAGCTGCTGCTCTGAGGAGTGGGAATTTTATTTTATTTTTTTTTAGCTCATTCTTTGAAATAAGGATGCAATATGGGATCAATTTTTGATGACAGTGAAGTAAAAGGGGGAAATAGTAGCAATTTTCTCTTCTGAACATGCCCTGTTTAATGGAAGGATGTCACGGTGGAGTTTTATCCAGAGGAGAGAGAGGGACACACGGTCAGTCAGAGATGCCTGGCAGGCTCTCAGCCTGGGGACCGCCAGGCACCCCCTCCCAGCCCCCCACTGCCCCCCATTAGGATGGCTGCCAGGGCCCAGGATTCAGGGTGGGGAGAGACGGAGGCCGCAGGACTCCAGTGGACTGAGATGCCACCTCCCCTGACCAAGCACAGGGTGGGCGCACCCGGCCTTGGGCTCTGCGGGTCTCAGCCTGCATCGGGATTCTGGAGCCGGGACCCCGGGGGATCAGCGTTAATTAGGGTTATAAAATCCTGCTCAGCTGCTGCTGCTGCCGCCTCTGTGTTAAACCCAGGAACCTGAGCTTCCGTTTGGCTTGGAGCTGGCGGAGGTGGAGAATGGTGATGGAGACGGAGCAGAGGAGAGGAGGGGAGGGGAGGGGAGAGGACACCCAAGGATGGAGAGAGTGAGGTGCCGCATCCTGAGCTGGCCAGGACCGGGGGCGGTCAGGGCGTCCAGCCGCCTGTCTCGGGGGCTTGGGAAGGAGAGGTAGGATGAGAAAGGGGACATAGGTGGGGGTGGTTCTCAACGGGGATGGTTCTCAGGGGAAAATGCAGAAGGAACTATCCCCCCCGAGTCAGTCAGACCTGGCTGTGGGGAGTCAGGAGGCCTTCAGATCCAGTCTTGTAGGAATCCTGGGATCCTTGCTGGTGTCAGGGAGACTGACCTTGCTCCCCTGGCTCCAAGGTGCCCCAGGTGTGGTTGAGGTTGAGTTTAAGGTCCCTGGGCTGGATGGACTGGGAGGACAGGGCTCTGGCTGTCTCCACAGGAAATCCATCCCCACAGTCTATTCATCACGGGGCATTTGAAACTTGAGGCGCCCCCACAGCGGCTGCGTGCACCGCGGACAGCCTCGGCCCACCCCTTCTGAGGTCTGGTCCTCTCTGGCCGTCTGTCTTCCATGGCCTCCCTCACCTTGCAGTGCCGAGCCGTACCTCCAAGGCCCGAGCAGCTCAGCCACCGACATCTCGTCACAGACACACGCAGTCACGCCGGGCAGCTCTCGACTCCCAAACGCAGCACGTGGTCACTCCGCCCCCCGCCCCCACGTGCCCGCACAGAGCCCGCAGTTAGGAAGACACTCCAATGCCCAGGCAAGCACGCCCCTGGCCAGGTGCACCTGGTCCTTACCATCAGCAGCTTCGGCCTCACTCAGCGAAAACACCACCCTCCCTGGAGCCTTTCCCCACCCACCACCCACAGACACACAATGCCCAAGCAGCCCAAGACCCCAAGTGACCTTCCAGGGTCTTCACTGCAAGGCCGAAGCAGCGCTGACAAGAACAGGCACAAACGCCTCCTCCAGGGTGCTTCACAAAGCAGAAACCCAAATGTCCCCAAAATGTCCCTGGTTCCCGGGAGGGGTGTGCAGAGGTGGCAGGCTGGGCCTATCCTCCAGGCGCCCGCCTTTGGGGCGACAGATGCCGCCCAAAGCCACGCCCACCACCTCCACAGCCTCTCTTCCTCGGCCGTGGCCGGGCCTCTGAAATAATTAGCAATTCTGTTCAACAAAATGCCGGCCCGACGGGATAATAAACTCCAACATCTGTCAGAAGAGCGAGCTCCTCTGGAATTGCCAAGAGAAACATTTTTCTCCTCATTCGATTCACATTTAAATCGAAAACAACCCCTCCAAGTCAGCACCAGGCTGGCGGCGCTGGGCTCCAGGAGCCCACAAGCTGTCGCGGCCGCACGGAGGCTCGGCCGAGCGGCCATCACTCACTCAAATTAACAAATCATTTTATTTTAGAAGTGAAGAGAATTCGTAAGTGACGGATGGCTCGAGAGCCACAGAGGAGGAGGGAAAGCCAGCCATCGCCTTGCTGTTGTGCGGGTGGGAAGCCCTGTGTCCCCCCCCACACTGCCCCCCACAGCAGAAAGGCCTCCTGGATGGCTCCCCATCTTCACAACCCTCCATGTAGCAGTCAGGCCAGGCGTCCCAGTGCCATTGTGCGGTGGTGACCTAAAATGCTTGGGGCCCCTGCCTGCTTGAGAAAGACACAGGCCCACTCTGAGGGATCCCAGCTAGCGCTGTCTGCCCCAAACGCTGCCCCCTGGGCCTGCAATTCCACCTCCGGCCTGAAGGTGGTGCTGTGTAGAGAGGACCAAGTCTCGTGTGAGTCCAGAGTTGGGTCTGGCTACTGACAATCCAGGACAACTGCACTCTTGGAACAGGACTCCTGGAGACCTGAGTTCTGGGCCTACAGCCTCAGTTTCAGTGTCTATACATTGATGTAGAGTTGGACTTCTAGGGGCCTTCTCAGCTATGAGGGCCTCTGAAGACCGGGTACCAAATACTCTGATGGATGAAAAAAAAATGCTGATAAATAAGGCTCAGCCCTGGCTTCAGGGACTGTGTGCCCTCATCGAGGACTTCACTGTATTGTCTTATAATTTCCCAGCAGACTATGCTCTCTGAGGCAGAGAAAACACTGTTTTATTTTTCCATCCCAGGGGCCCTGGTGCCAAGTTCTTGGTAACGATGTGGGGAATAAACAAGTGAATACATGAATATCTGGTCGCACAGACACTCCGATGCATGAGATGGGGCTCTCACACTTCCACGCTTTTGCACACCACATTCCCTCTGCCTGGGGTGCCATTCTCCTTCCCTCTGGGCCTGGGCCATTGATTCCTGCCTCTTAATGCCCAGCTTGGTTGTATTCTGTCCTGGGCCTCTGCTCGCTTAGCCTCTCACAGCCTTGCTCACTGCGGGTCAGGCATCAAGCTGCCTTACAAGGCTGGCCACCCTGGGCCAGGTTCTCTCGATTCCTCCAGTGTCCCCACTTCAGGCTGGGGCTGGGTGTGTGGGAGCTGAGGGCGTGGCCTCTCACTGACAGCTTCCCAGCTGAAACAAACCCAGAAATTTCCCTGGGGGGCAGAGGGGGTGTGGAGGGGCACGGAGAGAGGCGACAGGGTCGGTGGCATAGGGTAGGAGAGAGAGTCTAGGAGGGCAGGGGGAAAGGAGATGGAGCCAGGGGTATTGGGGCTGGTGACAGAGGCCACTGAGTCCTTCACTTCTGCTGTGGGCCACCTTCGTGCAGGAAGCCCAGGGAAGGTTTCTGCTGTCCAAACTCTCAGAACGGTGAGCTGGAGATTCCACTCTTGGGAGACCCTTGACCTGCCTGCTGACTCAGTGTCCCCACTGTGGGCCTCAGGGAGTCCTGCTGAGGGGACAGCACAGAGAAATGGGGCACTCTGAAAACCCCAGTCCTCTGTCCTGGACCCCATGGGCTCTGCAGAGGAGTTGGGGGGATACCACCACACAAGCTGTGGGGGCCACGTCAGACTTAGACGGGCTCTTGGGAAGACTCAGGTCCCAGGTGGAGCTGTTGAGCGGCGCTGGGCAAGTCCCCGTTCTTTTTGCACCTCGATTCCCAGTCTGGAAGACAGAGATATGCATCCTGACCTGCCGGCCTGTTGGACAATGGGGAGAGGGCTGGGACAGCTGTGACAGGGCTGCACCGGGGGGCGAGGAATGAGCACGTGCACGCACGTCCATCTGGTACACAGATTTACACACGCGGGCACGCACGGGCCGAGATGCACACGTATGCACGCATCGCCTGCCACCAGTGAAAATGGGCCCGTGCCACGGCCTAAGTGAGCGGTCCTGTGGGACGTGGTGGGAGTGAGCACGGGGCTCTGGGGAGCTGGCGCCATGACACCCAGGGTTGGAGCCTTCGGAAATGCCTCCCCACGGAGCCAGGAAGCCAGGGAGGGTGACATGGGACAGGGGGCAGCCGGGCCCTGGTTCCTCTGCATCCCCCACGGAGACCCGGGAAGGCTGACCTCCACTCCTTGCCCGCTGCACCCCCTCACTTCTTCCCATGTCTCCCTCTAAGAGGAAAATCGCAGGGAAGCAAACCTTGGGGGGAGACAGGAGAATGTTTTTAATTAAAAGTTTAAGAGAATTCACAACCCGAGGGAGTTGAAGCGAGAGAAGGCAGCGGGAGAGTGGGGATAGTTGGGGAGAGGGGGTGAAGGAAAGTAGGGCGCGCTGGCTGAGGGCTCTGAGCCCCATCCTTCCAGTGAGCCGGGGTGCATGGCCGCAGCAGGTACGAGCCACTGAGGGCTGTGCAGATGAGGCCGCCGCAGGCCCTGGTTTGCCATCCGGGGAATGGGTGGGGGAGGTGGGGGCAGGGCGCTCACGGCTCCCGCTGCTGCTCCCAGGGAGAAGGATGAGGCCTGATGCCCCTGGCTGGAGCCACCATGCTGGGTCAGGGCCAAGGCCTGGGCCACATGTGACCCACTGGGGGCTCCACATGTGCCCTGTCCAGAGCCCACTGTCCCGAGCAGTCCCTACCTTATGGCTGGACCAGACCCTGGTTGGGCGTGGTTGCTGGGGGCAGCCCACCCGCTGTGGACCTGTCCAGGGGGGTAGATGTGGGCAGGTATGTGATAACGCAGGTCACTGGGGTTCCTATTAACTGAGTGTCTGCTGCACACCTGGCGCCATCCAGCATCCTATCTGCTCACCCCCAGCCTGCCTACTAGACACATGTCCACCAGGTGCCATGCCACTTAGTGGCTCACTAGTTGGAGCCCAGCTCGGAATGTGCGGGTGCACACAGGTGCCCCCAGGACAGGACTCAATCAGGCCTGCACCACCCCTTCCTCCTGACAGACACCCTCAGGCCGTGCTCAGGAGACCCTGGGCCTGGGGTGTGGGTCGAGGGGGCCTTGTGCACGTGTCTGTCAGTGCACGGGGGCGTGGGGCCAGAGCTCACCCACGAGGTGGTCCCAGGCCTGGAAATCTTCCTCTACTCCACCCTCTCCTACTCTTTCTTGCGAAAAGGAAGAAAAAAAAACAGGGGAAAATGCGACAGATGCAATATTTTGCAAAATGAGCTAATTACATGGCAGTCACACAGGGAGATGAGATTAGCGGAGCAATGTTTGCTAAAAGGAGGCCTAGGTATGCACGCGGGCCGGTGTCATCCCTGAGAGACTGTGGGGCCTGGTGCTTCTGCCGGGGCGGTGGGAGGCAGGGGCAGGAGCCTCCTCACTCCGCTCGGTCACACAGCGTGGTCCTGCCCGGGCCACGTGGGAGTCTCGACCTTGGGGAAAGGAGCGGACGGACGTGTGCATGTACACGAGGACACACAGGCTCACCCTGAGACACCCTCCATAGGACAGATGCACATGGTGCCCAGGAGAGAGAACGCCCACACTCTCACGTGCTCCGCCCCTCCATCCCCTCCCCTGTGAGCTGTGTCTCGGGGTTGGGGCTCGAGCTTGTGGTGGGGTTCCCGCACGTGAATATAGGAGTCAGAGGAAAGTGGAGCTGTGGCCATGTCGTTAGCTGGGCTGTCACCACTGTCCACTGGCTGAACACAGATAGGTCCATTTTTCCTGTTTAAATGACCATTACTTCATCTTGCTGGCCCTGGGGGCAGGCCCCTCCCACCCGATGGGGTGTCAGGGTACATCGGCTCAGGGCACTCCTCCCACTCCATGGCGCTCTACTCACACAGGTGCACAGGAAGATGCTCTGGGACCCCCAAGCCCAGCCATCTAAACACCAGCCCCCGGCAGCTCCTGAGGCCCCCAGCGCCCAGAGTCAAGGTCCACGATACAAGCTCAGAAAAGCTTCGAGCCTCTCAGAACCCCGGGAAGGCAGGTGTAACCAATGCGAAACTCGCACAGGGACACTGGGACGAGTGGGTCCCAGCTCCCACTGCTGCACCCCAGGCTCCCCTGGGTTCTCTCTGGGGGAGGGGCGAGCACATAGGTGAGGAGGGACGGCAGGAGGCAGGAGGCAGGAGGCATTGCCCACTTGCTGACAGTCTGTTGGTTCCTTGGGGTTCAGCCTTCTCATGGCACGGCCTGCTAAGACCCCGTGTTCCCATAAGTGCCGCCTTCCCCTACTGCTTCCTGTTTAGTACCAGTTGTTCCTGACCCCCTGCCACCACCCTTCCCTTAGCCTGCTGTAGCTAACCCAGCTGCTGCCTCACCTGGTCCTGACTCACTCCCTCCTGACCCCGCCCTGGTGCCGGCCTCCTCCCGACAGCCATGGGGGCCTCCACTTTGGTCACCCTACGTCCAGATCCCCCAATCTGGAACTCGGAGGGTCCAGGCCTGCTCTCTTCCCCCACTCTACTCTTGCAGCCACACTGGACTCTGCCTGCTTCTCATCCTTGACCTCCAGTGCCCCCTCCATGCTGTTCCCTTTCTCAGAATGCTCTTCCCTCTCCTCTCAGAGGCACTCTGCTTCCCGCCAGCCTCAGCCCCAGTGCTACTTCTGTGTTTCCAGGTTCCTGGGACGCTTTCCCATGAAATCCCAAAGTGAGGTCAAGGGATGGGGACCTTCCCTGTATGTATCCCAAACCCCCTCCTGTAACATGACACATGCGTGAGCAGATCAAGTTCCAGCTCAGGTGATCCTCTGGGCGACCCTGCCAGGTGAACCCTAATTGCCCCATTTTATTGATAGGGAAACTGAGACTCAGAGAGAGGAAACCAGCAGCTGATGCATTGGTGCTGATGCATTGGTGCTGATGCATCGGTGCTGGAGCTGAGACAGCGCCCGGCCTTCCTGCCTCCTGATCCAGATGCCAAGTCCGTGCCCGGAGGCCTCGGTCTCCTGGGTGAGTCACCCATTCCTGGAAAACCTACTGATGAAATGGGAAGGGGTCTCATTCAGGATGTAAATAGGATTGAGAGGCCCGGCTCTGCCATGCGGCCAACTTCCCTGGTCCCTAAGTGGCGATAACCTTGGCTGAAGGACAGGGACCTAGGTTCTCTCCAGGCTCAGGACACATAGCTCCCCATCTCTAGGCCTCTGTCGCCCTGTGTCTCAGGCAGCCACTCATCAGTAGCTGCCCATCGGTGCCCCCTCTAGGAGGTGGCTCCCTCACCTCCCTGCTCCCCACCTGGCTCATGTCTGCACAGCTCACACATGGATGTCAGCTTGCCTGGGTCGGGCCCCCTTGAGTTCTGATCTGCTGCCCTGACCCTGTCTCGCTGCCTGTCTGCTCATCTGTCCATCTGCCTGACCATCAGGCCTCCTCTCCTTGGACTGCTAGACCTGATGGCTGAGGACGCAGAGGAGGAGAGGGCCAGGGCTAGAGAGTCAAAGGGATTTTGCACGGGGAGTGGGGGGAGCCAAAAACTTAGCCTTCAAAGGTTTGATGTCTGTTTCTGCCAGGAAGTTCTTGAAGCCGTGCCAAGGGGAGGCTGTGCTGGCCGATCCTGAGCCCCCCTCCCTGCCTGGGGCTGCCCTTGCTGGTTCTGGACCCCTGCCTGGCACTGGCCTGGCAGTCCTGTGGCTGAGTGGCTGGGTCATAGGTGGGGAGCTGTCCACTTGCCAACCCACTCCAAACGCCCACAGAGGGGACAAGACCCCCAGGCGCCCGGGTGGCTGGCGGATGGGGCCTCACACCCTCAGCTGTCTCGATAACTGGGTTCCAGCTGGTGTTGACACAGCAAACATGCTGTGATTCCCATTTGCCGAGGCGCGGAGTGGGCAAACACAGGAAGGCTGGAACAAAGGGCCCGATGGCCGTGACCAGCCTCCCAACGAGGGCCCCAGTGCCTGTGCCAGGAGGCAGGAAGCGTCGAGCAGCCTGGACAGTGTGGCCCACAGAGGTGGGCCTGGGGGTGGACCCTTGACAAGGTGTCCAGAGTGGGAGGACTGGCATGAGGCCCTACAGCCCAGGGCTGGTCCACATGCTGGGTGGAGCTAAAGGGGCACAGGGCAGTCTTGTCACCGGGGCCCACCCATGTGACACCTCACGAGCACTCCTTCCTGAATCGGTGTCACCAAGGCCTGGGCACAAACTCTGATGACGGATCTGTGAGGCTGCGCTTATTCCTACTGTGCAGGTAGGGAAACTGAGGCCCAGAGAACGTGAGGTTTGCCAAGCACGGGCTGGGGGGGGCATAGCACAGCAGAGGGGGAGACCCCTAATGCTTGGCCATCTTCTTACTTTGGGCCTGGTCACGTGCACCATGTGCCACGTGGCATCTTTCTGAGGGGACTCATGCATGCCCAGAGGTTATTTTGGGGGGGCAGCGAGGGTCGGGACTGTGTACACTGTGGTCACCAGGCGAGGTCTCACCTAGACCCCCAGGGACAGTATATCTGCACTGGGAGTGGCCCAGGCATGACTCTGCCTCAAGCCTACCTCCCAGGGCACCCGTGTGCACGTGTGCTGCAGCCAGGCCAGGGGGCAACACGCTTCGTCACACGCATGTGCAGACACGCAGACACTCAGGCGGACACACACACAATCCCTCTGCCTCTGGCCTTTGGCTCTGCTGCGCCCTCTGCCTGGGACCATGTCCCTCTCCGCCTGGCTAAATCTCCACCCCTCACCCCAGGGATCTCCTAGGCCTGGTCAGTTACGTTACCTGGCAGGTGCTAAGCCACTCTTTGTGGCATGGGGGTCACATCACTGCCCCCTTGAGCAGACTGCACCCCTTGAAGGAGGGACCCCCCCAGATCTATTCCCGACGTCCCTGCACCCGGAGCTGTAGCACAGGGCTTATACACGCCGGGCGCTCAGCGCTCAGAAAACGGGCTGAAGGAAGCAAAGGGCACCTGAGGCACATGGTACCCCACGACGAGCCAGGGTCAACTGGCCTCCTCCAGGAACACCTCAGGGGCCCCCGTCTGGGGTCACCACGGTGCCTTGGGCTGGTTGGCCTTCAGGTAGGTGTAAGCCTGGAGGAGACAGACAGCTGAGGGATCCCTGAGGGGCCTCGGGGGGGGGGGCCTTGTTGCTGCCCTGACACCCTGAGGCTGGGGGTGGCTCTGCGCCTTCCCCCCAGCACCCGTGAGCTCGCTGCGTATTTTAAGCCACAGAAAATGACGTGCGGGAGATGACTGGCTGCTGCTCAGGCTGCCGGCACGGACGAGGAGCCACACTCGCAGATGTGCAGCTCCCGCCTCAGAACTCAGGCGGCGAGCCCTGCCCCTGCCTTGGTCTCCTCCCCATTCGTCCTCCCATTGGGTGGAAACAGTGACGCACGGGCTGCTGTGCCAGGCTCCACTTCCGGCTCGCCACCCGTCACTTATGCTCCTCTCCCTCGGCACCTTCCTTCTTCCTTTTCTCCACCTTTGGAAATGCTACCTGCCTTCCAAGGCTCAGTTCAAATGCCACCTCCTCCAGGCTGTCTTCTTAGACTTGCCCCTCCCATGTCAGCTGTTCTGCATGGTGGGACCCCACAGCTTATTGTTTGTATCCTCAAAATCTGGCTGCTGGCTTGTCCTGCCTTAGATACACCACCCCACCCTCCCCTAGCCCTCATGCACGAGGATTTCAGAACAAAGGGCCAGACACTATTAAAATTCAATTAAATCTCTCGCTTCTCTGATCCTAAATTAGACTGGTTTGTCCCTGTGGCACCTGCAGGCCCTTTCACTCCGCCTCCTAGCGTCTGCCCCCCCTCCCACCCCCCACTGCTGGCTTGGGCCCCCGGGGAGGCAGGCAAAAGCAACAGCGGATCCTCCCTGGGTGCGGGCTTCTTGGGGGAGCATAGTCTGGTGTGTCTCCTTGGGGCTCGGGATTCGTTTTCTCCATTTGGCCAACCCCACCCCCCCCATGCCCTAGATCTCCCCTCCTGCGGTGGGCAGGGAACTCAGGGCGATGGCTCCTGCTGGCATTCGCGGTCCTCTTTAACCCAGCCAGCCACCTCCTCCAGCTGTCCCCATTGTCCTCCGATGCAGTCCCTCGCCGGCGCCCGGCCCTCTCCTGGCACCCACTCCCTTCCCCTCCGCTTCCTCCCAACCCGTGGGAGCTCTGGGAGGGCCAGGCAGGCTCATGGGCTTGGGCGCCAGGGTAAAGCACGGGGATTCGTGATTCCTCGCAGCCGGGCAGCGGTCGGGGCTGGCGTTTCTGAGCCTGTTTCCTCATCTGTAAAATGGGACCGTGAGCGGAGACTGGCTCCATGTCTAGGGCCAGGCTGGGGGGCAGTGAAGAGGTTTGCTGGATGACTGAGTGAGCGCATGGAGGATGGGGAGACTGAATGGTACCCTCAGGGGATGCGCCTGGCATCGTGAGCGGGGCCATCAGGCAGGAGAGGCTCAGATACACCCTCTTGGGGTGAGACCTGGGCCTGAGGTGCTTCGGCCAAGGTGTCCCCACAGGAGGTGGCTGACGCTGGTTAGGACAAGCAGGATGCTGAGCTTCCTGGCCGGGCATGTGGCTGCATTCATCCCTCTCCCTCTGACCTTCAGTCACTGGGGAGAACTCAACAGCGGGGTGGTGGGTGTAAGGTTGACCCACCAGGCTCTGTGGGCCTCAGGGACATCGCACCCCAGGCCTCTAGACCCTTCCTTTGGCCAGTGGATGCTGAGAAACCACCACAGCTCTCTGACCCATCCTGGGGCCCCTGTGCCTTGGATAGATACCCCCTCACTAATTCTGCACTCATCCCCCTGCCCCCCGTCCCTGGGGGCTGGGGGAGCCCAGCCCGAAACTCACAGCCTGGCCTTTCCTGAGGCCCGACCGGCCGAACCAAGCCCTCGCCTGACCACCACCTGCTGGGACAGGTGGGTGAAGAAGAGGGAGTAACGTGTCCTCCCCCAGGGTCTTCCTGCCCCGCCCCCACACCCCACATACCACCCCCTAACCATACCCACGCCCTAGCCGCACCCCACCTGCACTGTCTCCCTCTTGGTTCCCAGGGAGGCCAGCTCCCCGCCCTGCCAGCTCAGCCCGGAGGGCTTCGAGGGGGCTCCGGGTTCAGCCATCCCCACACAGTTGTCAGGAGCAGCCTGGCTTTGCCCGGGCTCACGCTGATCCCCAGGACCCTCCTGTGCATGGAGCGTGGACGGCAGCCCCCCTCCAAAGAGCTCCCCCCGACCCTGCCCAGGAGTGGCTGCCCTCTGTCACCGCGTGCTGCCTGGTCTCTTCCTCTTCCTCGCGCCTGCCACCCCTCGTTTACTCGCGGGCCCCTCTCTGTAGGTGGAGGTCCCAAGAGCCCCCCACACAACAGGCATTCCACAGATGCCCACTCACCAATTCCGCACTCCCCCCCCCTGCCCCCCGTCCCTGGGGGCCTCAGTCGGCAATTCCGGGTGGCAGTGGCGCCTTGCCAGGAAGCGGCGGCGATGTTTGGGTGAGGGGAGAGTAATGAGCTATAAACGTCGCAATCAGGGAGAAAAGGCTGCCGGGGCCCGGGGCGCCCACGCAAGCGCCTGACGGGCGCCACGTGCCGGCGGCTCCTTTCGAGAGCGGAAAGGGCAAAGGTCAAGATCTCTTAATGTCCCTAATGGAGGGGAGGCAGGAGCCTCCGCAGGCCCCACGCACACACCTCTTAATTGCCCAGAGAAGGGTGGGCGGCGGCGGCCAGCGGCGCGGAACCCTCTGCCTGTCTGTCCGCCGTTCCTGTGCCTTTGAGAGCGCGAACCCGGAGCCACCGTTCGGGCACCTGTGCTATCAATGTTCCAGAGGCTCTTACTGTGGGCCAGGCCTTGGCCGTGACAGCCACGATCGCGTCCTCCCAGCGCTAACCCGCCTGTCCGACCCCCATCAATGAACGCATCTGTGGACCCCGTTCTGAACTGGCCTCCAGCTGCCTCGCTATTTAACTTCTCCCCGAAATCCTCGAAATGCCTTCTCCCCGAAATGCCTCCTCCAGGCAGCCCCCCAAGCTCGCTATTACCCTCTTGAAACGGAAGGGATCTTCCTCCTGCTGCGGCCGCCCCATTCCGTCATACCTCTGAGGTCCCTGATGTCCCCTGCTTGTGGGACTTCTATCCTCCATGGCTGCATCTCTCTGTCCCACTAGACTGACCAGTGGGTCTCAACCAGAGGGGACTTTGACCCCAGGGGACATCCGGCAACATTCAGAGACACTTTTGGTTGTTATAAGTGGGGGAGTGGACGGCTACACCCTACGGGGCACAGGGCGGCTCCTGCAACACAGAATTACCTGCTCAAAATGCCAACAGTGCCAACATGGAGACACCTGGGTCAGGTGAAGTCCGAGCAAGCAAGCCGAGGACGAGGCAGGCGGGGCGTTCTCCCTCCTGACCAGGGGTGTCTGCCCCCCAGCCCTGGCCCCCGGCTCATCCCTCCTGCTCCTCTGAATGCCCAGCCCACAGCCCAGTTCCTGAATAGACGGGTCACACTGCCAGCAATGCCATCAGCTTAATTGGGTTAAGCGGCCATTAACGGCAAAAGCAGGGCGGCTCTGTGCAGAAGCGTTTTTAATTTTACTCTTTAAATGATGCTTGCTCCCCAGAGAGGCCACTGATGGTGGGAACACTGCCCACTGGAGCCCCAAGAAAGAACCAGGGTCACCACTGCACCCCCTGTCCCATCCATCTGCCCGCTGCCCAAGGAAGGCACTGTGGGGGCAGGGACTTGCCCAAGGTCACTCGGCCATCCCCGAGCAAGCCCAGAACCCCGTCTCTCTTTGGACAGCAAATTCCACGTGGCCACTAGGGGCAGCACAGAGGAGGGGAGTGTCAGGGGCATTGTGTGGGGTCTGGAGCCCAACTGCCTGGATCTAAAGCCTGATTTGGGGGCCAGTGGCTTATCCTTTTTTGGGGCTCAGTTTCCTAAAATGTAAAATGGGAGTAAGAGGAGTAACCCTTCGCTTGTAGGGAGGATTTGGAGAGAGATCCGGAATGTTCTGGCTCACCTTAGGCCAGGCACGTGGCAGGCACTCAGAGGCCAGTAATCATGGGAAGCAATTATTTCTGCCCTTTCAGGGGAAACATCCTGAGCCCCGAATCTACACGGAAACATCTGTGGGGCAGGGAAAAGTACTGAAGCCCAGCCCCATCCCTACGAAACTTGACCTGCCCAGTCTGGAATGGGGCCTGGGCATGACGGTTTGAACACTCCCCAGAGGACTCCAGGGTGCGAGCGGGGTTACAGACACTGCACGCAGGCACAGGCACAAAGGCACAGCGTCTGCGGAGGTCTTGGTCCCTGCAAAAACCGTGGGCGGAGCATGGAGCACATGGGCATGGTGGGAGGGGCGGAGCTTAGGGGCCGAGGCCCTAGGCCCTGGATCCCCACCCAGGCCTCTCCACGGCCTCCAGCTTCTCTGAGGCCGGACGTGGAAGGCTCTCCCTGAAGGCGGGGTTCTCACCACTACCGATGTCCCTCAAGAATCTGCTCCGGCCTGGCTGCTCTGGCCCTGTGCTTGCCATTCTCTGGGAACTAAGCCCATGGAGCCACAGAGTCCCTGTCCTTGTCCTTGAGTGGAAGGCCTTGCAATGGGGTCACTCCTCACCCACGGCAGAGCCTCCTCCCATGGCCTGTCCCCTGGGCCACGCAGCAGAGTTGACAGGGATGGTGCTGAAGGGGGCATGATCTTCAGGGACGCTGTTTTCATGGGGGCCTTTATAAACGATGGCCCCTGAAGCCGTGAAACCAGAAGCTTGGGGCACAGATGGTTTCATGTCCCTATGTGACAGAGGGAAACCGAGGCCTGGGATGGGACTAGAATGAGAGCTGCATGAGGGCACACTCAGCGCCAGCCCGCACACAGTAGGCCGCTAAGTGAATGCTGATGCACAGATGGAGGAAGGTCGACAACCACGAAGAGATGGCCTTTGAGACAGGGGCTGTGTGTCAGGTACCAGCAGGGAGGGCAGGAGAGTCCAGATTTGGGTCCAACTGCCTCCAGTCTGCTATAAGAACACAGTCACCTCCTTCCCCTTCCTGGGGCCCAAGACCCTGACAGTGTAGACCCGGAGGACCCACCTCCCTGGGTTATTAGAAGTCCCAAGAGAGAGGTCCTCTTCACATCTCCAAAGCTGACGCCCCCTCCATCCATCCTGGCCCGGGGATGCTGGTTGCCTGAGTGACAAAGCCTCGGACTTGGTCTGCTCCTGCCTGACTCCTGACCCCATAAACTGCCCTGTGCGGCTTGGAGAAACTCGTTACAAACATCTGATTGGACCTGATTAGGTGAGACAATGAACTTCGTCCTGCATTGCTCAGTTAGTTCCCTCTTTGCAAGCCCCAAATTAAAATTCCAGACCAGAGCAAGAGGATTTAAATTGGATTACTGGATGGGGTCCAGGGAGAGAGAGGAACTATGGGAGTGGGGGGTGGGGGGCCCAGACCCTCAACGTCCCTCCCTCCATATGCACTCAGGCTGCAGACAAATGTGGGAAAGGAGAAAAGGGCTAGGGCTTGATTAAAAGCAAATTTAAAACATAATTAAGACCAAAGCTCATCTTGAACAATTAGGACCAGGCTGGGAGGAGAATGGTCCTCCCTTTCCCCTGGGGATACAGGCAGGAGCATCTCTTGCAGCCTGGAGCGGGGGACGGGGATGGGGGGCGGCAGGAGGGGGATTCACTGGCCAGGAGAGTGCTGGTGGGCTCCGTGCTCACCTCGGGAATAATACAGGGACTCAAGGGCCCAGCTTAGGGTCCGAGTGACCTGGATTTAAATCCTAGCCCTGCCACATCTGGCCTGGTTCGTGGCACCTGCGTCTCATTGTCCCGTCTGTGAAGTGGGCCTCCCTCACGGGGCTGCTGTGAGAATGCCGTGTGGCACGGGGTGGGACAGTGCCTGATCAGTGTGTGTCTTTTTCCATCATGCTCCCATTGAGAATGATTTGTGTTTAGCACCAACTGTGTACCAGGCCATGGGCTGGCGGCGGGCACAGCAGAAAGGAGGCTGACACCTGCCCTGCCTCACGGGGCACGGTCCGGCATGTGGTAGGGGACAGGGTTGGGATCAGGATCCCAGGCCTCGGGTTCCCCCACCTCCCAAGCCGTCAGGGTTGACTGTTCCTCCAGGAGTGGGGAAAGAGGCCTGGGGCGGGGCCCCAGCTCTGCAGGACTTGGAGGGGATGGGCAGGGGCTGGGTCCTGAGCTCCAGGTGAGGAGGGCAGGTTGGGCATCTGTCACTGCCACCACGCAGCGCCCCGCACTGAGGTGACCGAAGCCGGGGTGGGGAGTAGGCCTCAAGGCCCGAAGGGTGCTCCTTCTCAAGTTTATCAGACGGTGCTGACACACGTTCAGGGCTGGCAGCTTGTACTTTGTGAACTGGGTCGGGGAGCGGGCAGCAAAGCAAGGAAGTAGAGAGACAAAGAGACAAAAAAACAAGAGGAAGGAGGGAAGAGAGTCCAGATCACGCCCAGTTCTAGGAAAAGGAAGGAGGTGGGATGTGATGTGCTGGCTGGGGGCGGGCGGGGGGCAAACCGATGTGTCCCACAATCAGAGAGACTCCGCAGGACCCATGGGGGCTGCTACCGTGCCGAAGGTGTGGCTGTGCTCTCTCCCTGTGACAGTTCATTCCCTACCTGTCCCCAACCCGTGACTAGGAGTTCCGAAGGTCTGGCCGGGCCCAGTTTTGGGTTCTCTGGGTCCACAGTGGGTGGGAGGCCTCAGGGTCCACCTCCTTTGGGCCTCTGGTCCCAGGATGCCAGCCTGCCTTGATTGCATGATCCCAGGTCCTACTAGGCGGGCAGGGGACCCCAGGGGGACAGCAGGGCCCAGATGCTAGGGAAGGGGGTTCCCGTTCTCTCCTGGGGTCTGGCCGTGGTGGGGGTTTGGTCTGCATGGCTGTCCTGACTTAACCCTGCCAGGACCCTGGCCTGAGCCTGGGCGTGGCTTATGTGGACTCGCTCATCTGTTTTTTTTCCTTTTTAATAGCTTTATGGAGATATAATTTTACATACCCTAAAATTCACCCACATAAAGTACACAATTCAGTGTTTTTTTTAGCATATTCAGAGTTGTGCAACCATTACCACAATCTAATTTTAGAATATTTTCATCACCCCAAAAGGTAACGCGGGACCCATTAGCAGACAGTCCCTATTGCCTCCCTTCCAGCCCTAGGCAACCACTAATGTACTTTCCATTGCTATGGATTTGCCTTTTCTGGACATTTCACAGAAATGGGACCACACAGTAGGAGATCTTTTGGGACTGGCTTCTTTCATAATGTAATGTTTTCAAGTTCGTCCGCTTTGTGGCGTGTAAAGTACTTCATTCCCTTTGACACAGGCTGGGGTGGCCACGGTTTCGCCTCTGATCCGGAGGCAGCGTGGACCCCCTCCCACGTTTACCGCACAGCCTGCCCGGGACACCTCAGATGCTCTCCCCAGGGGCGCCGGTAGGGTACCAGGGCTCAGCTGGCTCTGTGGAGCCAGTCAGGGCAGCCCAGCAGCTTCTGTCACCTCATAGAACCACGGTGACTTGGAGCCGACAGGCACAACCTCTCTGAGTATAGAGGGCGAGACCGAGGTCCAAAGTCATGGGCAGAGAGCGAGGGCTCCCTAACATCACACGGTTACAGCTTTGTTCGGGGTCCCTTCACACCCCCTCCCCCTCAGAGCCTGTGGTCCATCCTCTCAGCCAGTGACAGGTCACCACCCTGGCCAGGTGCTCACCCAGGGCACACCCATAGACAGCAGAGAAACAGAAGACCCAAGCCCAACAGGGGGGAGGGGCGGGGCCTGCCTGAGCCCCACCATCATACCCGCACAGGGTTCCCAAGATATCCTAGGCCACCCCTCACATAGCCTACTCCAGAAAAACCATCCCACCCCTGCCCCGGCTGCCCAAAGTCCTCGTGGGCACAGCCCTGCCAGTGGGGGCCCGGTGTGAATTCAGAGGGCCAGGAGGGCCGAGCGTCTGTGGCAGGCGAGGACACCCCCCCGGCCCCCCACAGCGCAGGGCTACCTCGCCAGGTCCGCCCACCGTCCTGGCCGTCGCACCCACCTTCAGGGCCTGCACCTTCCTGTCCAGCAGGTTCTCGATGTCCCCTGCCACCTTCTCCACCAACTTCTGAGGCTCATTCTCCTGCACCTCAAACAGGTTCCGGTTGTCCTTGTAGATCTGGAAGGGAGAAGAAGCCAGGGGTCAGGCCAGGGCGGTCGGGGTTCCCACGCCACAGCCCCCCGCACACATCGACACAAAGATGCTCTCACAGCCACGCGTGTACACGCACCTGCGCACCCACACACGCATCACACTCACAGTCGCCTGTTCCCTTGGGCTCAGGCACCCGCGGGCATTGCCCCAGGGCATTTGCAGACACTGTGATGGGAGCTCTGAGCACCCCCGGGGGCTCCTCTGTCATTCGGGGCACAGCGTGCAAGTGCAGGGACCAGAAAAGTCACGTGGTGGGGGGAAGCTGCCCCTCCCACCTCCTTGGGGGGGCGGGCCTGTGTGTACACGCATGTGGGGGTGTAAATCATATGTGTGTGTGTGAGCATGTGTGTTATGGCTCAGCACACATCATCTGTGCACAAGCCTCTATGTTGGGGGTGGGGTGGGGTTAGGGACCTCTAGACAAAGCCTGGGGGCTTTTACGTGAATTGTAGAAGCAGATTTTTGAGGGTGTCTTCATTTGTGGCTGGGGTGTTAGGTGTGCGTGCGTGTGTGTGCGTGTGTGTATGCAGTATACACTCCTGCATGGCTCTGAGCCTGACTGGGTCCATCCAGGTGACCCCAGGAGGTCCATGCCCCAAAGCTGGATCCTCCACAAGGGGTCACAGGCCTGGCCACCCCGACTGAGTCCCTGCCACCAGCCTGTGCCATCAGGCGGTGCAGAAGCGGAGGGAGGTGGGGAGACGGACAGGAGGTGATGAGGAGATAAGGACGTGGGAGGGGCAGCTGATGAGGGACAGACAGGCGGGAGAGACACGGTCGGCAGTGACAGCCAGATGTGGGGAGATAAGGCCTTGGCATCTGATGGGGGAGGACGTGGGGTTCCGGGGGCTTCTGGAGCCCCTGCCCAGCCCGCACCTGGCAGTCCGAGGGTTAAAGCGCCACACAAAGCCGGCTCCCCCATCTCCTCCTCCCGCCCCCATCCCTCCCGGCTTCTCTTTTCTTTTTGTCCTTCCCTGAGAACAGAATAATTTGTGGTGAAGTTGCTGCTCCCCACAGAGTAGTGGCGATTAGCGGGCAGGCAGCACGGCCACCGAGGGCGGGGGCCCCAAGTGGGCGCCAGGCCACGCTGCTCCTGGGCCCTGCCTCGGGACAGAGACCCCCCAGATGGAGGCAGAGGTCAAGGAGGGGTCAGAGCCTGGGGGGCAGGGGTCACTGGAGCCCAGTGCCCACTGTGGGGTGACCCGAGGCTCAGAAATAGAAGACATGTCGAGGACATGTGACTGTGAGCGACAAAGCCAGGTGCCCCGCCCTCCTGCTCGGGTTTCGGGACATTAAAAACGCACTGTCCCCGACCTTGGACTGCGCCCCTGGGTGTGTGGTGCCCACAGCCTCAGCCGCACAGGCCGGGTGCGTGGAGCCTCGGCCGAGCCCGCCCCGGCCCACGTGTGCCAGCAGGGGGCGCAGCTGCCTGGCTTCTCAGGGCAGGGGATGCAGTCGCCGTACCTGCCGCCCCTGTCAAGGTCATTCCCAGGACGGTGCATGGCAGCGGCCGCCCCAGATCTGAGGCTGGACCATGTGGCCTGCTGACAACTCTCCTCAGGGACCCCAGAAGTCCCTCCCCGCTGGGCCCAGGGTGGCCTGGCCAGCCTGGCTTGGTGACTGGGCTGGGGATGGGGGTTGCCGAGAGAGAGGGTCTCCAGGTGGCAAGGTCACACCCCGGGGGGTCTGACAGGTGGCACAAGGGCTTGAAAGCAGGGACCCTGCTCTGAGTCGCCCCCTCTCTGAACTGCTGCTGCCTGATCTATTAAGGGAGACAACAGTAGTCCCCGTGGGCCAGCCGAGGACGGCAAGGCACCGACACCACTGTCCCTACTGCTGTTGTTCAGATTCTGCAGCAGAGTCACGGCCCGGTTCCTGCCTCCCCTCTCCCCGCTAGACCCCCGCTCTCGGGATGCAAAGCCATCGGTTTCCATGCCCGGGCAGCCAGCCTTGGTGTGCCGGGGTCTGCCATCCGTAGCCCCACCCCCTTCCCTGAGCAGTCCCTCCCCAGCCATCCTGTCTGTGTCTCCGGCACCTCAGCCTGGGCCCTGGAAGTGACAACAGGGGGGCCCAGACACAGGGACGCCACTGAGCGGGCACAGCCGCAGCCAGCTCCCCAGGCAGCGGGCCTGTGTGCCACGGACCCTCGGAGAACGCATACGCCCGATTCCATGTCCAAGATCGGAGCTCTGGGGCCAGCTGGACCTAGGTCTGACTCCTCCACTTCTGCCTGAGGCTCTGCCACCCCTCGGAGCCTGGGGCTGCACCTGCCAGCTCTCTTCCTGTCCCACTTCTACCCAAGGACCCACCACGAGACACTTCTGTGGACCTCCGGTGACAGCATGCAAGGCCTCTGCAGCCCATTGACCTGGCATGTACCTTCAGGCCTCTGGGTCCCCAGCCCCTGCTGATGCCCACTGCCACCCCTCTACTCATACTGTCCCTGCACTGCTCCCCACCTTTCCCTGCCTATCTAACTATCCTCCCTGGCAAGGGGTAGGAAATGGGCTAGAGAAAGTCTCTGGGGAGATGAAGGCAGAATTCTAGAACTATACGCGGGCTGGTCCAGCTACCAGCCAACCCCGTCCCCCAGTCCCAAATGAGCCTCTGGAAGGCAATCGCCCTCGTTCCTTCTGTCCCAGGCACTTTGTATTTCCCTGGACCTGCTCCAGTTGCCTGTCTTCTGGGGTGGGCCCTGAGTTGAGCTCTATGTCCCAGGGGGATCTGAGTGACACAGCCCGGCATATGGTCCCACCCTGGGAGATAGGTCATCTCTCCATTCTCGTGGTCTGGGACGTGCTTTCCACCTGCAGGCCCAGCAGGAAGGGAGAGCCCAGGGTAACCCCACAGTACACCTGGGGCGGGCTCCCCTCGGGCCCCAGCCTCTAGTCCTGGTCCCTGGGGCCAGTTCTAAAGGAACGCACAGGCAGCGGGGCGCAGGAGAGGGACAGGCCACAGGTCTACAGGGCATTGCAGCTCCGTGCTGGCTGTGATGGGGAGGATGAGGCAGGGGCTCCATCCCCTGTAGGAGATGGTGAACAGTAGGGGAAAGGGCAGCGGACTCGAGGACAGGCTGGCTGGAGCCAGGTGGGCATGTGGGGAGGGCAGGAGACACAATGGCACGGGGGCTGAGGATGGGGAGAGCAGGGGTGGCTGAGGCCCCGAGGGACAACTCAGGAGGCAGTTTGTATACCCTTGTTCCCAAGAGTCCCTGCTCCCTCCATCCCAGACAGCCATCAGTCACCTGGGCGTCCTCGTCCCCTCGAGGGGACCTCCTCGCCAGTTACTGAGACCTGTCCCTCCATGTCTCCCCTCATCTCCTCATTGTTAAACAGCCCGTCTGGCTGGCCTTCTGGCCTGTGGATTTCTGGGGCCTGTGGGGCCCAGGCCTCCTCAGGGGCCCCAGACCCTCTGCCCAGCTCCCTGCTTCCCGGGGTGGCTTTACACAAAGGGGAGGTGCGCTTGGAGGACACCTGGATGAATGGTGACCTCGGACGGGAAGCCTGGACACTCGCAGGGGCAGAAGGAGCCGGCCTGGTCAGCCTGGGCCCCACAGGCTCCCACAGTGCTGACTGGGAGAGAGGGTGGAGCTGAGGTGCCTGGATCACAGAGGTAGCCACCAATGAGACAAAAGGCCCCAAGACTAGTAACCTGGGCAGGCCCCCATCAGACTGAAGAGGCATTTTGCAAAGCCCCAGAAAAATAGCAGTGGGGGGGTCCAGACTCGAGTCAGCCCCCAACCTGCCGGGGCAGAGCAGGAAGGTGCAGGGAGAAGGACAGGAGGGTGAGGAGGGGAATGGGGAGAAAGGGAGGGGGAAGGAAGACTGTGACAGCCACGGGGACAGCCCCACTTGCTGAGGGTTCGCTCTGGCCACCCTGAGGCGGGTGGCCCTGAGGAGAGACCCTTCTGATCATGCCCATTTGAGGGCTCGAGAGGTTAAGGCCCACAGCAGAGCTCAGAACGGATGCAGTCTGTCTGATCCACAGGCCTGGCTTTAGGTCACACTCTGTACAGTTCTGTTCCTAGGACTTATCCCCCAACTTGAAGGCGAAGCCTCTGGCAAAGGGGGCATGTGGGATAAGCTGGGGGTCTGTGGGCCTGGGGAGGACCTGGGGTGATGCCCAAGGCCTGAGTAAGGCCCGTGGAAGGCAGAAGGGCCCCTCTCGGGGGGAGCAGGGAGAGAGGACTGGCAGAAGCAGCCTGATCCACTCATCAACCACTCGATCCTGCGAGTAAAACCGGGCACGCACGCGAGGCTCCTCTCTGCAGCGGAGGTGAACTGGCCCTAATCTCTGGAAAATTAAATCAGAAAGAAAATAGAACGAGAGAGGTTTGATGCGGGCTGGGCCCCGCTGCTGGCTGTCTCCTCAAAGGCCCGGGCTTGGCTGGGGGTTCGGCTGGGTGCTCGGGCATCCGGCCCCTCCCCCTGCCCAGGGCACTGGCAACAGAGGGCACAGGCGGGGTGGAGGGGGCTGAGCCCCGCAATCTGACCCCTGGGAATTTGCTGTTCTCCAGCCCCCTCTAGTCACGTCTTGCTGTCCAGTCCCTGGTGTCAAAGGACCAGCCGCTGGGGGTCCTGACTGCCCAGCCCTCACGCCATCAGGCCTCCAGAGGGAGAGCAGCCAAGTGGACTAGGGACAGCGGGCTGGGCCTCCCTGGGCCGGTCTGCGTGGGCAGGCGCTGGGGTCTGGTGCTGGAGATAGGGGTCAGAGAAACCTGAGACAGAAGATGGGGGCTCACGGGGGCTCAGGGACCCTGAGCTGGGCCAGGAGACAGGTGGGCTGAGAGGGGACTGGTAGTGACCAGTTCAGGGGCCACGGCCAGTCAGGGCAAAGCTCCTGCCCTCGGCCCTTGTCTTGTGCCTTTGTGGGGAAAATCAGGGGTATCAATGTGGCTGCTAAATCACCCTTGAAGATCCCAGGATCGATGGAGAAGCCGGGTGTCTGGGGAACACCCCCCTCCCACTATGAGCACGCAGGACAGGCCCAGGACAGGTGAACCTCCTGGGCTCTCCCCTCGCCCAAGCAGCCTGGAGCCTCATAACCCAGTTCCTGGCTGGACTGAGGGGCTGCTCCCTAGCGGGGGCATGAAAACCCCAACCCAGCTGCTCTGGGGACACACCAGGCCCTGGGCCGTGTATGTGGCTGTGAGTTCCCTGGGGCAGGGGTTGTGGCCCTCCCTGGCCTGCCTGGTGCAGGACTGAGAGCAGGGCAAGGGCGTGGGGGGACACCGGAGCCCTCAGAGCGGGGTCGGTGCACAGGCAGGGGTGAAGTGCCACCTGGCTTTAGCCTTCATCAGCGGCTGGCGTTCACCGGCTGCCATGTTAGGCTCCCACGTGGCCAGGCCACGCCGCTCCCATCCCGTGGTGGGTTAGCTCTAGAGTGAGTCAGCTATACATGGTGTCACGCCACAAGCAGGGTCGGTACGTTGTAATGTTAGTTGTCACATTACTAATAACTAACCTTCGTATCAAATAGGGGTTTCTTGGAATGGACTTTCCGTTTGGAGGCGGTCAAGGCTGCCTACCCACGCTGTCACAATGTGGCCCCCCGTGGGCTACGGTGGAGGACACAAAGGCAGCGTGGGAGCAGGGAGGGCTCCTGGCCTGGCTTCCAGGGACAGGTGAAGGTGTGGCCATCCTGGGTCAGTGTCCCATTAATGGTCCCATGTCCTCCCACCCACCCCCGTCCTTACAGGCCCACCGGGGTGCCCCGCATTCACACCACAGGCTCTTGTTGGGGCCCTCGTGAGCCTGGGGCAGCAGCGATGGACCGGACCTTGTTCCTACCCTCCTGGGCCTCACTAAACAGATGTCCATTCACACTGCTAACAGCAGAGGGGGGTGCTGGGGAGAGGTGAGCAGTACAGTGGGGGTGGCTCGGTTGGTTACGGCGGGGAGGGGCGTCAAGGAAAAGACTGGGATGGCTTTTCAGGGGACAGGCCATCTGAGGAGAGTCTGGAAGGCTGGGCGAGAATCTGCCAGGCGTGGCAGGGGATGGGGGAGCACAGAGGCTTGTGGGTGGCAGAAGGGAAGCTTAGGGGGAGGGAGGGAGGTCTGAAGGTGGTAGGGGCCTGGCGGGGGGGAGGGTCCTCAGGAGAGGAGGGGGTGTGGCCTAGATCACAAGGTGAGAAGGCCCCGGTGGCTCCCCTGGCCCCCAAGAGGCAGCTGCTGGGAGCTCACCAGCACATTTTCCTTCAAAAAACTCACAGGGGCACCGAGCCCCCCCCACCACCCCCAGCAACGCCTCCCTGTTTTTAAAGTTAAAGTTTAGTTGACTGTCATCCATTACCGCAATTAGTACATTATGTCTAATTATGCAATTAGTGTAAAAAGTGCACTTGCCGCTGAGAATGGGAAATTACGCCGGCTCGTTACGCTGTAAAATCCATGTCATAAAAAGGCTCAATCTCTTGTTTTTCAAAAGACACAAAACCCAACACAAAACAATAAACCAGATCCTCCCAGTTGAGCTAGGGCCAATCTGTACCAACTCCCTGAGCTTCCCCAGCGCAGACCCCACGTCTGCGAGGGGTGACCCACCACAGGGGCCCACGGGTGTGGCCTGTCTCCCTCCTCCGACACAGATGCGGGTTTCTAGATTGGCTTCAGAACCACGCCTGTCCGGATCCCCCATCCGTCATTCGTTCAGACCTGACTCAGAAAGAGACTTCCGGCATTAAGGCCCGTATTTCCGGTGGGCGTGGTCTCGGAGGGAACGTGGCCTCCGCCCATCCCCAGTGCGAGAGGCGCTCTCTCCCAGGTTCCTGGAGGCACTTGTGAGGAGGGGGTGTATCCCAGCGCAGGGGAGACGGAACAACTTCCTCACGCTCCGGGCCCCCAAATCCTGGGGGCGTTGCCTGTAGATAGTGAGCCCCCCATTATGGGACATATGCAAGCCCAGCCGCAGGGGATGCTGAGAAGGGAGCCACGCATGCTCACCCTCCATGGTCGCTGGACTCTCGGCTGTCACCACTCGGTGACAGCTCCCCCATGGCTGCGTGCCTGCGTGAAGCACAGTCAGTCACTCTGTCTTCTCTAGCTTCTGGCTCCCTTGGAGGTCAAGGGGATACTCTGGGGTCAGGTGGGAGGTGAGAAAGGAATCTGATGGGGGTTGGGTGTCTCCCTACCACAGAGGTGACAATGTCAACTGGCCGAGCCCATGGGGACTAAAAGGGGGCACACTCCAGTGTCCCTGACTGCCGTGTCAGTCCTGGGCACACTCCTTTGTACCTCAAAGCCAGTGTTTCAGGGTCAGGTGTCCATTACCTACAGCCCTCTCCGAGGTCACACGTTAGAGCTCTGGCATGGGCCACTCGGTGCCTGCCTAGGAAGCCCTCTCTCTGCACCCCCTCCTCTAAGTTCCCACAGCTCCTCTAGTCCGAGGTGCTGGGCCCAGGTCTGCTGGGGGGTGATGCAGTGTCACAGAGACCCCCTTCCCAGCCAGACCCTGTCCTGGCCTCGTGGGGATGATGCGTGCACCTGCTGTGGCTGCCACTGCTGAGCTCAGACGAGATGGTCGCAGGGCACAGAACCCGAGACCTGGGGAACCGGGGTCCCCGCAACGGCACCCACGTGCTGTGTGCGCCCATTGATTCTGGGTGTGCTGAGGCTTCCGGGTGCTGCCCACACCCCAGTGGGAAGCACTTAGCACAAAGACAGGGGTGCTGGACCCGCTAGAGGGGTACCTGTTGCCTAAACTCAAGGCGTGGGTCCCTGGCCTTCTACTCCAGTGATCTTGGCGAGCGGGGGAGCTGTGCGGTGGCCCGGCCACACAGACACGAGCCGTGGACACTCACAGGGCCCCCCGTCTTCTCAGTGTGGTCCCGGACAGCATCGGGAGTGGGTGATTTGAGCCCGAGGTGAATCAAACTGCAGGCAAGATCTGGGGGCCCCTGCCTGCTCCCCCTCCCCTGAGCTGGGAGCCGCCGGCTGTCGAGGCAGCTGGGAGGGAAGCTGTGCCCAGCACACCAGCTGGCACGGGGGAGTGTGAGTAAACATACCCACACTTTCCCAACGCGCAGAAGTCGCCGGGTGGAGGCCGGCGGGTGTGGGCGCCCGTGTTTATGGGGAACAGACTGTTTGTGCCGCGTCTGGGCCCCCGCGCCACCCGCCCTGGCTCAGCTCGCTCCCGCCGCCTCCCCACCCTGCGGGCCCCGCCTTCCTTCCACCAGGACTCCTGTCCCTGAACCACAGGACACTCAGTGACAGTGACAGCTCCACGTGGCCACCCAGGGCTCAGCACGTAACCCACCAAGTCGTCGTGGTGACTGTCCTAAGAGGCAGGCATGGCTCCTGTCCCCATCATACGGCCGAGGAGACCACGGTTCTGGCAGGTGGAGGAACTGGCTAGGGATGGTGGGCAGTGAGTGGGGGGCGCGCGCTGCTGGGGGTGGCGGTCAGACCTCAGCTGTCAGTTCCAGGCCCTGGTGCAAACCTGGTCTGCCTTTTACCTGGGTCACCACTTTGAGCAGCCCTGGCCCAGCATGGCCCTGGACATGGACCCTGCCCTCAGAGCTGGCCATATAGCAGCCCAAGGAGAGAGGCCCATTGTCCTGCCATTTGGTCTCTTCAACCCCTTTGCCCTCTTGGCCTGTCTGCAGCCCCATAAGGCCCTCTCCCGCCTCCCAGGAGTGAGAGTTTTGACAGGGTGGGGGGAAGGGCCCATCAGAACCTTGGCAGGCCAGGGAGGACTCTTCTCTCTCAGCCCAGAGCCACCAGAAACGAACCCCCATAAACACCCTCGGGAGATGGGTGTGAGGCCGGGCTGAGGCAGAGCTCTGAAGGCCAGGGAGCCGAGGACACATCTGATCCCTCTGCCCGCATTGCATGCATTGTCTGCATCACCTGCATCACCTGTACCGCCAGCATCACCTGCATCACCTGCATCACCTGCACCACCTGCACCACCTGCATCCCGCCCCTCCCAGCGCTGACAGGCCAGGGTGGGCAGCCTTCTTTGGGGGCTGGAGCAGGTCCCTCAAGGACTCCAGCTGGCTGGACACTGACCTTGCCTGAGATTCCACAGGTAGACTTTCTGTGTGTGTGTGGGGGTGTCCACCTGATTTTTCTTTATCCATCTCCCTCTCTGACCTGTGACAAGGACACCAGGAAGGGCCTAGCAGCTGGCTTCTTAGCTTACATAAGAGGAAACTGAGGTGCCAGGAGGGTCAGAACTTGTCCCAAGGGGAGACTTCCCAGCCCAAGTCCCTTGCACTTGCAGCCGAGGATGGCTATAAAGCCATGGGGGGCCTGAGTCCCAGCCCTGCTCCTTATTGGCCTGTGGCTGGCATCAGCGTTCACCCTCAGCGTCCGCACGGCCCTGCACTGCCTCGGCCAGGCCTTCTGGGGCATGCCTCAGAGATCAAAGGTCAAACGCAAGGTGCCGATGCCTTCTCACATGGCCTCCTTCCAGGCCTGGCAGGCCGGAAGTCTGCCTTCGCTGCTGAGACCGGCTACTGAAGGTGTCCCCATACAGTGACAGCACTGATCACGATGAGTGGCCCTCCCTCGGGCTGGCTGCTCTTGGCATGTCAGGTGTGGGGGATAAAGACAGAGATGGAGTAGGCCTGGGAGGTGGCTGCGGCCTCCCAGCGGCCTTGGGGCAAGGCCGTCCCAGGGTCGTCCCCACACCTGAGCACACACTGTGGTTCCCCTTGACCTTGCATATCGCGCTCCCACCTCGCCGAGGTCACACCCAGTGCCCAGGAAGCGCTTGCCGATGCTGCCCGCGCCTCACACGGAGGCTTGTGGCGAAAGCACCGCCGCCCAGATGGACCTGCCCACTGTCACTGGATGTCCAGCAGCCCCAGGCCTGGGTGAGGCTCTGTGGGTCTCCACCTGCACCTCAAAAGATGGTCTCTGGCCATCTGAAATGTTTGAAACAGCAGAACTTCTCTGGCCCCAGGTGGTCGGGGCTACCTGAAGGTCACGGCCCTCAATTCTCCTGCTGGACACGGCGCTGCAGAGGCTCCTAACAGCTGGGCTGGGTGGGGGCACGAGCACGGCTTGGCTGATAGTCACCTGTGGACCAGGGTCCCCAGGGGGGCCTGGCTGGGCTCCCTCCTCGGATCACAAGGCCCGAGTGTCACGCACTGAGAAGCTGTGGGCGCCGGAGCCAAGCCGGAGCCTGCCCTCGGTTAAGTGTGCAAGTGTGCAAGGGAGACGGCCTGCTGGCGCTGCCTGGTCCGCGCCCTCTGCCAGCACCTCCCAGCTCCTTCCTCTGGTTTTTCTTTCCTTTTTCTCCGATCCCCAGTTTCTAGGCTCTTCTTGACGTTTATAAATTCTTGCCAGTGCCCTTAAATCGTCTGTAAAGCAAGTCGGAAGCTTAAATAAATAAGCACATGGGACGGGCACTGAATCCTTGCTCGTGTGCTGACGATACGCTGAGGGCAGGCACCCGTGAGGGGCGTGTGTGCTGAGACGCGTGCCCGGAGGGCACCTCCTCGCCCCATCATTCACAGGCTCTCCTGGGACCTCACAGGAAAGCTCCAAAGTGTAGACTCAAAAAACTCGCGAGGGTTTTCCCGAGCTGGAAGTCGGTGATCTCTACACTCACGCCCGGCTGGGTGCGCCAGGCCAGGCGCTGGCCCCTCTCTGCACCCCACGGAGAGACGATCGTCGGCCCCCGGCTCCAGCTTTGCCCTCCTTGACGCAAGCACCCCAGCAACCACGGGGGCCAACGTTTGCCGTCACTGTGTCCACGCACAGTGTTTGCCGTGTAAACGCACTGTGCAAACAGGACCCGGGGCCTGGGCCACACCGGCAAACACTGCGAGGGCCTTGGCCCGAATAGCCGTGAGCTTCGAGGTGCGCGTGCTGTGCTCTGGGGGAGGCAGACTGCTGCGCCTGGGCTGCCACCTCCCGCTGCCCAGCGTGGGGAGCTGCCTGGTGGGGGCGATGACGGGCTGCCAATCCGCGGGGGGCTGGAGCGAGCCTCCTCGCTGGCTGCCTTACATGCCCCTGACATGCCCCTGACAGTCGTTGTCCCCGCTTCGCAGACGAGGCCACCGAGGCACAGAATATCTGGTGGAGCTGGGACTCAGTGCTCCACGGACGAACCACGCACTTGAACACAGACCCGTTCCAGACCCCACCTCCCTCCCTCCCAGGGGCTGGTTTCCATCCCATGGGATCCTGGGACTGTCCTCAGCCCGACCTGGCCCCAGGCCCCTTCCTCTGGGAAGCTGCTCTGGGGAGTGAGTCGGGTGTTTGCGAACCTCACCCTGTTTTGAATGTCCCTGGAGAGTCCATCTCTTAAAGGGACCTGGGTGTCTCCGCCCCAAAAGCACAGCCTCTTCGGGACAGACAGCCCCTCACTCATCTGCCCAGGATCATCCTCTCAGATCTATTCGTGGTGCCAGTCGGATCCTTGCTCTGCTCAGTGGCTCCACCGGCGCCCAAAGAACCCACCAGGCCCTGAAGGCCTGTCACCAACCTGTCTGCCCAGTGGGACTGCGGAGAGGACAAGCAGAGATCGGAGCTGGGCCCGGGGCTGGGCACGCCGCGAGGAAACGCTTCTACCTGCAGAAAACCATCCCCGCCTTGCAAAGGCCTCATGGTACCGGTGGGATGGGTAAAATGAGATCTAAGAGGGAGGAGTCAGCAGGAGGGCAGGGCCGGGACGACCCAGGCTCAGCCGCTGGCACTTCCTTCTCCGCCAGGGAGGTCGAGCAGAGAAGACTTTCCCGAAGAGGGGTGTGAATGAATGAATGAGCCAGGAGAGAGCGCCCAGCCGGAAGGGGAACAGCCAGGCCCGAGGGCCTGCGGAGAAAGCTGCAGGGGGAGGCAGCTACGCCCCCCTACGAATCACGGGAGCCTCGGGGGGCTGGTCTGCCGGTGTGAACTCTCTGAGAACCGCTGAGGTCAGCGGGCAGGCTGGGGGCAACAGGCAGGCATCCCTGGCACATGGGGTGACCTTGTCTTTTCTCCTCCGTCCCCCACTTTCCCCAGGCCTGGGTGCCCATCAGGTCTGAGAGGAGTTGATACTCTGGGCTCCCATGTCCTCTGCTCAGCGACCTCCAGCAGGAGGGAGGGACGCCTGAGCTTCTAGCTCCAGCAAGGGCTCCCCGAGCAAGGAGGCGGTGAGGGACATGTTGCCAGGAGGACAAGAGCGGAACAAATTGCCCCAATTATGTAAGGCGGCCTGGCCCTCCTTCCTTCTTAGCAGTGAGAGGAGGACCGAGACACCGTTCCTCCCTCCCCCGCCCCCACCCATGCCTTGGACCTGTGTGGATGCACCTCAAAGGTCCCCTGAGCGGGGTCTCAGGCTCAGGCCACTGGGGTGCTGCGGAAGGATCGTGAGGATGGATTCCAGCTGGCCCCTTTCCTGGGGCCTGCAGAGCAGGCTCAGGGGAAGAGGCCTGGGTCGGTTCTGTTCCGCCTTGGTTCCTTGGGGGCCTTTGGGCAGACTCTGGTTTTGCTGCTTCCCTGCCCGCTCACCCAGAATCCGTGCCCCAGGCCTCTCCCCTTCCCTGAGCGCAGCCCCGGGTTGCCTGCGTCCCTTTGCTCAAGTACAGCACACAGGTCTCAGGGAACATCTACGTGCATGTGACAGGCCCAAGGTGCCCTCGAGCAGACGCAGTCCCCTGCCCCCTGCCCATCACCTCAGAGGGACTGGAGCCAGACTCAGGCCAAGCACACTGGGCTGGCCCCTCCTTCCGGCCACTGACCCCACAGGCACAGAGACCCCCTCTGTGATAGCAGGCTGCAACTGGGAGGTCCCGGGACACACATGCCCTCTGTGCGTGGGGGTCGGACAATAGGACAAGGCCATCTTTCTGCCCACTCCTACCCTGCAGACAAGAGGATCTAGAAAACCATGGATTTCCGTGCTGACAGTGGGTGAGGAAAAATCACCTTTTTCTGAACAGTAAAAGTAATGCCCAGTCTCCTAAAAGCGGAGCCCTCCTCAGCCCACAGCTTAGCGAGGCTTTATCGCTGGCTCTGAATGCAGATTTGTTAGAGGAGCCGAGGGCAGCTAAGTCCTCGGCTGGCTGCCTCACGGAGGGGCCGGGCTCAGCCTCGGGCAGGCTGGTGTCCCAGTGATCCGAGCCCGACCTCCGTGTGCAGCGAGCCCAGATGATGCTCTCCGAGGCAGGCGGGGAGGGGGCGCCAGGAACCGGGTCCATATGCTGCCCGTGCCCGGCTAATGGGCTGACAAATTAGCGGGTCTCCCCTCTAAACGGTGATGAATGAGCAGCCGCCCAGGAGAGCGGGGGGGACGGTGGCCTCCCAGGCAGTCCTCCTGGGGCTCGGCTCTGACTTTGCATTTGTGGGGTGCCCAGCCCACTGACTCCGCAAGGGTGAGAGGGGTGTGGCTGGCGAGTGAGTGTGGGCATGGGCAGGGAGAGGGCAGAGAGGGCATAAAAGGGCAGCTCTGGCCTTGGAGGACATCCCAAAACAAGTGCGGCCAGGGACGTCTGAGTTCCCGAGGCTGCCATCGTGCCATCTTAAGGGCGCATGACGATCCTCTTTGAGATTGTCACCGTGGCACATACACAAGGGCCTGAATGCCTTGAAGACAGGCAGCTGGCCCTTGGGTGTCTGCGTCCTGAGGACTGGCCAGGACAGGGAGGCGGGGCCTGGGGCTGGGGGCCACCCATGGAGTAGGGTCACTTCTCCCACACGATGACAGGACAGTAGCCTCCCAAGTTCACAAGGACATGGAGGAGACAGGCAGGTAGAGGTGAGGACCCGGCTGAGAAGGGGTCCAGGGAGCCTGACTCAGAGCGCAGAGCAGTCTCAGAGATGGTGAGCCGCTGTCACAGAAGGGGATCAGCGAAAGTTGGCCCCCGGGTCTGGCAAGGGTGGGGACAAATGATCCAAAGTGTCCTTTCTGACCTGAGAGCCCAGTGTCCTTGATTTGTCCCCTAAATCAATATATAGCCCCCTCCTCCTCCAGTGCTCAGACATCTAAAATGGGGCAGAACAGACACATCCTCTTGACAGAGGACCCTCCCGACTCCCTCTGAGCGCCGTCCGGCCCGGCGAGGCAGCCCCTGACCCAGGGCCTCTGTGGGCCCCCTGTCCAAACAGCCCCAAGCCCCCTGCCTGCCCTGTCGCCCCCCAACCCCCGTCCGCCCCCACCTGTGTAAACAGAACCCGCCCGCTCTCTCCCAGGGGCTGCTAATTCCTCACCAGAACTGCTGGGACGTGAAATTGGAGTGAGACAATGTGTGTTTAAGGAAATGAATCTCGCATCTTAAGAGGCTCCGGAGCCCGCCCTGCACCCCCTTCACCCCGCCCGCCCAACCAGAGCCAAGGAAGGCGCACGGAAGAGAAATGAGAAGAGAAAGGCGGAGGTGACATTCAGTGCCAAATTAGCAGCCACCACAGCCAAATATTGTACTTGCCTCCAATCTTCTTTTATTTTTTGAAAGAAAAGGCTTTTACAAAGTGGAAGAGGCTGTTGGAACACTAAGCTGATGATGATCGTGTAAAAAGGCACGCCCGCCATGCGCATGCCCATTTCGGCCTCCTCTCCCTCTCAGCCTGCCTTCTGCTCCCTGCCCCCCTCCGCCAGGCCCACCACGCCAGCCGCAGGAGCTGACATCATGGGTGCTCCCGGCCACCCTAACCCAGAGGCCACCCTAACCCAGAGTCCCTGCCCCGGGGCCAGGTCTCGGGACACAAGGCCTGCCTCCGAGCTGTTTCTCTCTACCTGCATGGTGACCTCGTGAGGGATCATTTTTGGTGTGCCTAGAATCACCTGGCCTACAGAGGCCTCAACAAACGTGACTGCCACAGGGCCTTTGAAAGGGCTTCTTGTCCACTTCCGGATGACTCTGAGTGCCCTGCCACGGGTAGCCACACCGCTGGCGCTCACCCCCATCATCACTTTTATCCGCGCCCCCCACTAGGGGCCAGAGGCCTGATGGCCCCTACTCTGTGGTCGTTCCGTTGAACAGACCACCAGTCATCCCGGCGTCCAGCCCCTGGAACCCAGCTGCCTCCACGTGCCACTAACTTACTCACCCACAGCACGGCCTGAGCAGGCGCCCTCTGCTCGCCTCTCCAGAGGAAACACTGTTTACATCCCCGGCCACTCGACAACACGCTAGGCCCATCTCACTCGTCTCCAGGAGCCAGACAGTCTTGATGGGACTCTATGAACAGTGCATACTTAGCCCTTGTCTCCCATCCCATCCGACCTGGGTTGCCCCAGGCCTCGGATTCCTTGTCAAGGGAGAGAATAAGGAGCCTGCTGGCTCTAGAAGTGGGGGTGGGGTCCCTGGCCCTGAGCCCCCACCTGGATGGTGACTGGAACCTGGCCCCATCCAGCCCCCACTGTTCCTGACAGCCACCCTCAGATCCCACTCCTAGTGGCCCTGGGAGGTGGGGGCTTGGCTGCACCCCTTGAAACCCATTTTACAGATGGGACATGGCTCAGAGAGCTCTTGGGGCTTGCCTGAGGTCTCAGCTGACCAGGGCCACCACGAGAACCTGGTTCTGAATTGTGTGGCCGCACAAAGTGGATGCTGTGGCGTGCCACCCAGACTCCTCACCCAGGACGAGGCCCGAATTCCCTTTGCTGCCAGATTGCTGCCTGCTGACCGCTCCCAGTGAAGCCCCTGCCCAGGCTTTGGCCTGAGCAGAAGGGCACTGCTCGAGATGCTCTGCCTGACACATAGGTGGGGTAGAGGAGCACAAAGGCGTGGCCTCAGTTGGGGACAGCTCTGAGGGGCGGGGACAGCTCCAACACTCTCTGTGGATTCAGCTGAGGCTTTTGTTATAACTGCCTCAACTTCTCCTTCACCCTTCGCCCCGCACGGGGTGGTCTCTGAGGGCACTCCTCCAGTGAACGCCTGAGCACAAACCTCAGAGTGATGCCAGGGAACCAACCCCACCATCGCTGGTGCTGGAAGTAGTCCTAGGAAGCTGGCTCTAAAGCAGGCACTGTCCCGCTGGCCCTGAGGGCCTCATCGTGGAGGCACAGGGGGCAACGACAACCCTCGCATGTGATAAAGGCGCGACCGATGAAATGTTCACCCGTCACGAGCTGAGATAGGATACCTGCGGACGGGTGCCATATTTCAGGGGGCTGAGAGTTTCGGGGAAGTGTAATTATAAGGACGACGAAATGGGATGGCTATTGCTGAGGGCTTTCACTGCTTTGGAGAGAGACAATGAAAGGCTGAGTGTGATTAATCATGAATTTAAGGGGAAGTGTGAAAGTCAGAAGCCCCCTTGGCAGGATATAAAAAGACTCTCATCTCCTATAGCCAAAGGCAGAGAAAGTCGAGGGTCAGGCATGGGACTTAATTAGAAGAGTGGCAAGGATCCGGAGGGGGTGACAGTCGTAATCCCAGCAGGCCGGCTACCCCAGGTCCCCTTAGAGGCAAGGAAGGGCTGGGTCCCTGAGTTGTGGGATGGGAACATGTGGGTCACGGCACTTGAGAACCTTAAAACCTCAGACCCCCCTCAACTGTCTGAGGCCCCCGAAGCAGCCACGCCCCCTTGTTCGAGGTTGAGAACCGCCCCCCACGTGCTTAGAGATGTTGAAGAGGCTTCCACGTTACAAAGCAACATGCTCCCCACATCAGGGTCTGCACCCCTCCTTCCCAGCACAGACCGAAAACATGACCAACCGCAGGAACTGCTGGGCCCATTAAGAAGGAAAGACTACAGTCTACGGCCACCCCAGCCTGAACACGCCCGATCCCGGCTGGTCTCGGAAGCTAAGCAGGGTTGGGCCCGGTTAGTACTTGGATGGGAGACCACCTAGGAAGACCAGGTGCTGTAGGTGTAAAAAAGAAAAGAAAAAAAAAAAGAAATAAAAGAAAAAAGGACTGCATCCCAAAGGCACTGTAGGATCTAGCCAGCATTTAGGACTGGATCCTGAGGTCACTGGATCAAGGATGGCAGAAGACAGGCTGGGTACGGGAGAGGTTACTCATAGGGGAGGTTACTTCCTCATGAGACAGGATCTAACACCCCCAGCGAGAACCCCAGGAAACAATAGAAGCCGGGAAGAAGCGACGGCCCCCGACTAAGAGAAGCAGAAATGCCAGCAGCACAGCAAACAGGGGAGAAGGGGACCAAAGGCTCAGACAAGTGGACACGCCAGCGCGGTTCTACCGCAAAGGGCCCAGAAACCCCACCAGGATCACGTTCCCTGCGGGACGGCCCAGGGGACGCTGTCTACCAACGGCGAGGAGGAGTGTGTGGGCCAGAAGGGCACAAGCGTCAGAGAGAGACTCCGTGGGGGCTGTCCTCTGTAGGCCAGCCTGAGAATACCGCTCACTACCAACACGTGTATATGCGAATATATGTACATATACACATAACGTAAATATAACATATATAAACATAATACGTAATAGATACTATACGTAATAGATACTATAGACATCTCCTCACACACCGGGTGACAGGGAAGGACCTCAGCAGGTGCAGGCTACGGTGACAGTGGCCCTGGAACTTAGGCCACATGCCCCAGCAGCAGGCCCGACGGCACCAGAGGTGTCCGTTTTGGGAAAAGATGCTGTGTGGAGTTTATAGCAGGTTCCAACAGGAGAATCTCAGGATAGTCCTAGAGTCCGGACCATTTGCAACAGAAAACTGTGCGCCATTCCAAAAGCACCTCTTGGATTGTCACTGCCCATAGCTCTTGATTAAATGACCATGGCATATGAGATGATCCGGCTTGCGTTATAGACAGGAAGTGACACATCCTTGATCAAGTAGACGCCGGGTCAGAGGGCACAAGCAAGCTGCACGACCCCTTTCACTCACTGCGGCGGCACGGGCGCCCCTCTCTCATCGATGAGCACACGGAGTGGGGGTCGCTCGCAACCAGCTGACAGAGGAGGAGGAAGATGGAGCTTGTCCTCCGATGGGTCAGCTGGCTTTGCTGGCGTGTGAGCTGGACAACAGACAGCAGCCACATTACCGCTTCACTCAGGGATGCCCGGACATAGCGTTAGGGAAACAGCCTCCCGAAGAGCAAAGCTCTGGGCAGCACCCCTGGTCCCCCGCTTTGTGTGGAAAGGGAAGGGGCAAGAATGTATTCAGACTCATGGGAAGTGACAGATGGCTGGGCTGGTTGTCAGGATGCCGGAAGACCAGGGACAAGGAAGCCTGGTAAAGAGGCATGCGAATGGACCGATGGAGATGGGCACAAAACGTGAAGATCTGTGTATGTTAATGCCACCAGGAAAGAGGCACCAAATCACGAGACGTAATAATGATTTCACCAGTTGCCATCAGCCAGCCCCTGTCACCCGCCCCTGTAGGGCTGGTCCGATGGGCGTGTGAAGGGAGTAGCCGTGAGGGCAGGATGGAGATTATACATGAGCCCAAGACCAAGGTCGGTCAGCTACTGCTGCTGCTGTTGCTGCATTCCCACGCTGCCAGCAAGAAACCAGTCCTGAGCCCCCAATATGGCTCTGCTTCTCAAGGAGATCACTGCTTGGTGGCAAGCTGATTACACTTGACCTCTTTGCCTGGGACTGACACGCATGCTCTTATCATATCAGGCCAGTGTTTCTGTCCTCCATCAGGGATCTGGCTATCCAAGAACTTACCTACTGTTTGGTTTACTGACTGGGGATCCCATGGCTCAGTGGTCCCCAACCTTTGTGACACCAGGGACCGGTGCTCCTATGAGCATCTAATGCCTGATGACCTGAAGTGGAGCTGAGGTGGTGATGCTGGTGCTGGGGAGCGGCTGCAAATACAAATGATGCTTGGTTCACAGGCCCACAGCTCCTGCGGTGCGGCCCGGTTCCTAACAGGCCATGGACCGGTACCGATTCATGGCTCAGGGGTTGGGGACCCCTGCCATGGCTTCCTTGGACCAAGGAGCCCACTTTACAGCAAAAGAGGTCCTTCAGTGGGCAAATAAACACAGAATCCACTAGTCCCATCACTTACCCTCACCACCGTGAAGCCACCAGCCTGACAGAGTTGGAATGACCTTCCCCCAACCCCATTAACTGCTCTTTTGAGATATAATTCACATACCATAAAATCCTCTTATTCACGTTTACAATTCCACGGTTGTTCGATTATTCACAAAGCTGTGCCGTCATCAACACTAATTTTAGAACTTTTTTTTATCACCCTCAAAAGAAACCTTCTACCCCATTTCTGCCCGCTGCGGTCCCTGGCAATCACTAATCTACTTTCTGTTTCTAGGGAACTATCTATTCTGGACATTTCATTGTAAATTGAATCACACAACAAGTGCCCTTTTTATAACTGGTTTCTTTCACCGGGCATAACGTTTTCAAGGTCTGTCCACGTTGTGGCATGCATCAGAACGTCAATCCTTTTCTACTGCTGAATAATATTCCATGATATGGATATACCACATTTCGTTTATTCATTCATCAGCTCATAGACATTTGGGTTGTTTCCACTTTAAAAAATATATTACAAATAATATTACTATAAACACTATTGTACAGGCTTCTGTATGGACAGATGTTTTCCGTTCTCCTGGGTGGTGAGACCTTTTCAAGCACAGGAAAGACACCAGGTTGGAGAAGATATCCAACAACGTGGGGTGCTATCACCTAGAACAAGGGTCCCCAGCCTCCAGGCTGCAGACCGGTACTGGTCCTTGGCCTGTTAGGAACTGGGCTACACAGCAGAAGGTGAGTGGTGGACCAACAAGTGAAGCTTCACCTGTATTTGCAGCCGCTCCCCAGAGCTAGCATCACCGCCTCAGCTCTGACTCAGATCATCAGGCATTAGATGCTCACAGGAGCACCCGTCCCTGGTGCCAAAATGCTTGGGGACTATTGATCTAGGACACAGCATACACCCTACATTAATGACCATTACAAGTGCTGAGCCTCTAACAGGCAAGAATAGTCAGGTCCAGGGACCATGAGGTAGAAGCAGGTCCTGCTCCCCCATCATTCCCAGTCTCCCACTTGGGGAATTCTGGTTCCTCATCCCCTCAACCTTAGGCTCTGTGAATCTGTAAGTCCTCGTTCCCAGAGAGGAAATATTTTCACAGGGGACCCAGGGAGAGTCCCACTGGAGTTTGTTTCGGCTACGGGCTGGTCGCTTCAGGCCCCTCAGGATGGGCGAGCAGCAGTCACGGGAAGGTAGCTGACTCTCGTTATCAGAAGATGCCGGGGCCGGGAAAATATGCCGGACGCCGAGGTGACCCGCCTGGGTGTCTCTCTGAAACTCCCCTGTCTACTTTGAACGAAGGGTGAAGAAGTGCATCAATCACGGCCTGAGATGGACAGGTAGGTGGGCGGGGCTCAGCCCTATCCGGGATGAAGGTCTGGGTCAGGGTGACAGGAGTCTAGAACAGGTAGGAGAGGATGCGTACCAATAATGGCCTCTGTTTTGGAGGCCACAGCTCACCCCGCCCCATCCTTCCTCTTGCAAGGGATCTAAGTGACACAAGAGTGGGCTGCTGTGGACGCTGCTCAGGTCTGCCCGAGGATCAGCACCCACCCCCTGACCACCACATGCTGGCGGCCCGGGCTGAGTCTCTTTGTCTCTCCCCCGACTGAAGGGAGCCACCTCACCCACGGCCACGCCCCTCCCCAGCAGCAGCCTGCACTCAGTGACTGGGTCGGGCAGGGCACCAAGGCCAGGACCCCTGGACTCCTGTGAGGACGTCTCTAAAGAGCCCCCCAGCCCCAGAGCTCCCCACGGGCCGGACTGTGGTCAGCTTCCCTCCCTTGACAGAAGACAGAGAGCCCAGGCCTGCCCGCCCCACCAGTGTTAAACCCTGGGCCAGCCGCCTACAGAGGCCCGAGAGAGCCCAGCCACCGCGGCCACTAGATCTTTAGCACCCCCAGACCTGCACTCACACCCCAAACCCTGCATTCAGGCCCCGCCCCTTCTGTTTGAACCCCGGTCTGTCTGAACCCCTGTGACCATTCCCACGACTTCCATAATTCCTGGCGGAACAAGATAAGGGGGTTCGGCAGCTTGGGGGAGACAGCTCGCCTTGGCCCGGAGGGGTGGAGAGGGTTTCCACAGAGGAGGTCTTGAGGGGTTCAGGGAGGTAGGTGTGCTAGGAAAGGTGCTGCAGGAAGAGGGACCAGTGAGGGCGGAAGCTGGGAGGCCGGCGCATGCGGGGGGCGAGGAGCCCCGGTCTGGGGTGATGAGTCCGCGGAGGGAGGTGTGATCTGTGTGAAGGTCGCAGTCGACAGACCAGACTCGGGTCCTGCATCTGCTGTGCCCTGCCCCCCGCCTCCCTGTGTCCCATCTCCCCCCCAGATTCCTGTGCCTGTTCTGAATGGCCAATGAGGACATCTGATTGGCTCATCAAGGGCAAATAATAGCTTTTGCTGAATTCAGCTGCAGCCAATCAGAGGCAATCAAGCACACAAGCTGCCTGGCGGGCCACGCAGGCGGGCGCACCCGCAGGCACCAGACCTGGCCCCTCAGTCAGGTTCTAAAGCTTCCCTCTCCCCCTTGTGGGGGAGCACTGGGGTGGTGGTCTGGGGAGCCGACTCCGGGTGGCCTCAAGAAGAGAAGAAGGGGCCCCATTTACTTGGCACCTGCTGTGTTCTCACTCAGAGCTCAGAGGACACACTCGCCCCCTGCACAGCTCTGTGGAGCAGGCCCAGCTCACAGGCCGGGTGGCGGGGGCTCCCTTAGGAAAGGAGCTTTGCTGAACCCCCACAACGGTCTCCCAGCATCTCTCCCTCGGCCGCCATGCCGTCCTCCGGGGCGTCTCTACGCCGAGTTTTTGCTTCTTCCCCGAGGAGAGGGGAGCCTCCAATCAGACCCCGGGAAGCAATTTTTCAATCTCCAACTGCAAACACTAATACCGCCGAAGCTAATTTTACAGATTTCCACTTCGAGGCCTCGCCTTTGTCCCAGAATCCCTCAGCCCGGGAGATTAGTAGTTTAGAGGCTGGAAAAAAATAAGGTATTTTAAAATTCAGCATAAAACGCACTTAGACTTAGTGAGCTAAAGAAAAAAAATAATAAATAAATAATTTTTTTTTTTTTTTGATTGGAAAAAGAGCCTGTTGGTGAGAGAGACGCCAGGCCTGGTCCCTGCCCCTGGGGTGGCTGGAGGAAGACACCGTTTGAGCCGCTAGTCCCCTGCAGCCCCTCTGGCTTGCTCGGACCATAGCCTAGGGAGGGGCAGAGATGGGGGAGAGTCAGGTCCCCGTCCTGCCCTCTGCTTGAGCCTCTGAGACGTGCGGACCCCTTTGAAGCCACCCAGGAATTCCATGATCCCAACCTCAAACCCTGCCGAGCTGCAGACAAAGGCGTTGGCCCCTGTGGCCTAGAACAGGCCACAGGGGTGCTGCCCGCTTGGCCCATGAGTCTGATTACATGCCACAGCAGACTCCCTCCAGGCCTCAGTTTCCCCACCCCACCCAATGGCCCAACTCCCCGGCCACATGAAACCCACCCCCCATCACCACCGGTGTCATGCAGCCCAGCACTGCACACCCTCTGCGAACGCGCACCCCACCCAGCCACACACTCGGACCCTCGCCCCGGCTCAGACGGGCGCGAGGTGAGCTTGGCGGCTCATCCCACGAGCACCTCCCCTGCATCTCTCACGGAGCGACAGCGTGATCCCTGCCTCTCCCGGGGGCCACAGGCGCAGCAACGTCCTCATGAAAAATAAATGTATTTACAGGGAGACGTCAGAGCCGCCGGGATGCGCCAAAGTAACACGCCTGCGACCAGCACGCGCGGCCTCCCCTTCCTTCCCCCTCCACGCGCCGGAGCTGCTCCTGCGGCGTGCCGAGATAAATATTTTAAACAGCGACACTTTGGCGATGCACGGTTATGCAAGACAAGGAATAATTAGAAAATAAATTACTTTTTTTAAACACGGCGTTACAAACATCGCGCGCGTCAGATGGCAGCGCGCCGCGGTCCAGGGCCACCCAGCTCCAGACAGAGGCCGGCACGGCAAGGACCTTGGGGAGCCGCCGCACGCCAGCCCGTTCCCCACAGCCCCCCAGAAAGTGATGTCCCCTCCCGCTCGTTTGGGAGGCTCCCAGAATCTAGCTGAAGACCACACTTGGCAGCTTCCAGAAAATCTCGGCGATGGAAAGGCTTCCTCCGGCGTCTCACCAGCAGTGAGTGGCGCAGACTAAAAATAGTTTAATCTCCTTGAAAGCAAAAGGAGCAATCAGCAAAACAGTCACTCGGGCCTGCATGCTCCCCCCGCCGATCCTCACCACACTGCCCCCCGTCCATCCAGGCCCGTCCCCGGGGACAAGCACCATCAACCTCTGACGGGTCCCT